>QLOH01001005.1:0-207800 GCA_026901365.1 Sesbania bispinosa
AGGTATGAGGTACGCAGTGCTTTTTCTGACTTGTGCGGACCTACTCCGCCAAACCCCTTCTTTTATGGTTGTATTTCAAAAGCATTCCGTAAAATCTTCTTTTTGTCTTGCCTTTTTTATGTTTTGTGCTTGCGTGTTGAAAGAAATAACCTTGAGCAATGCCACGTTAGAATAACTCTTGCTTCATATCAAATATCTTTAGACGTCTAGGAGTTCTTTATTCAGCAAGATGCCTTCAGTCCTTCAGACGGATAACCTCATCAGATGACTAACTTCTTTATATGGTTGACTTATTTTAGCCAGCTAACCTCTTCAGACGACTAAATCTCTTTAGATGGCAAGCTTGTTTCTGGACAACTTCTATTCACACTACAAGAATGCGTTGAATTAGACACAAAAGGGTAGTCGTCGCTAACGCGTCACTACAATATTAAATGCGCAGCTCAACGCGCAGCTGTGCAATTAATATTATGTGACGGCCTGACCATCGCCACGTTTTGCACTGTAGTGACGGCCAGATCGTCGCTAAACTAAAAGACTATTTTTTTGAAAATTTTAAAAATAAACGTAGCGATGGCTAACGTTTTTAATTTGGGTTGACGCGCCAAAATTTTTAACGTAGCGATGGTCAGGTCGTCACTACACTTAACACACACGCGCACAAAACCTTTCCCCTCCCCTCTTCTTCTTCTTCCTCCTTCTCCTTCCTCATTCCTCTCCTTTCCTCCTTTCCGACCATCCTTGTTTCTGTCCCTCCCTCTCTTTCATTTTCAAAATCTCACTGATTAAACACTAGTGACTAGCCCTCCTTTATAGGTTAATTTTGAACCGATCAGAATCTGAAATAGTTGCCCCTAGCTCCCTGTGCACTTCCTTCCTTCTTCCTCCGGCGTCCCTCTTTTGCCATCTACAAGTAAATTTTACAGTTTTAATTACTGATAATTTAGTTTTAATTGATTATATGATTAATTATAATTAGCTTTAATTGGTTATATGATTAGTTATATTTAGTTTTAATTGTTTATATGGTTAGTTTTAGTTAGTTTTTAATTGTTTATATGATTAGTTATAGTTAGTTTTAATTGTTTATATGATTAGTTATAATTAGTTTTAATTGTTTATATATAGGTATTTAATTATATATGTAGTTATTTAGTAGTAATTAATTAGTAATTTATAAGTATTTAATTATATAGGTATTTAATTGTTTATATGATTAGTTATAATTAGTTTTAATTATTTATATATAGGTATTTAATTATATAGGTAGTTATCTAGTAGTAATTATTAATAATTATTAGTAGTAATTAATTAGTAATTTATAGGTTTTCTGTTTAATATTTAATTTAACACTATTGAATTTAGGTAAATATGTCTCGTATGCGTGGTAGAGATGGACAAAAGGTCCCATCTATTAGAGGGAGGTCCATCCCTCCGAGTAAGCTTGTTGCACAGGCAGCTCGCTTACGTGAAGCTCGGAAGAGGACCAACCTCCCTCACCCTGATCAGATGGCAGAACAGCCATCTGCTTTAGCGCCTCCGGCGGCATACGTCCAGTCTTCTTCTTCCTCCCTCCACTTGCCGGCCAAGATGCTGCATCTAACCATCCATTCGACGGAATGAGGTTCATCGCTATACCGAGATATCATGAGATCCCTTCCGAGGTGCAGCAAGAGCTTCCACATATATCTAAGCCCGAGGATGGACGCTCAGGCTGCGATTGATCAGGAGGCTGACCCCGAGTTTGATGAGGAGCCTGCACGGTTGGAGGAGGGCTTCGCACGACTCCAAGAACAGATACAGATGTTGTTGGAGGCCTAAAGTGCGAGTGGTTCTACTAGCTTCTCTCAGGCTCAAGCTCAGCCGCATCCACACTACGATGGCCACCTAGATGACCAGCCATTGAGTGAGGATGAGGATGAGGATCGTCGCTCACCACAACAGGGTCGTCGCCGCCACCCATGATTTTTATTTTTTATTATTTTTATACATTTATTGTATTATGTTTGAACATTCTTTGTATATATACTTATATATATATATATTTCTCTATTGGTGTGTTTATAAAGCATTTAGTATTTCTCTTTATAATTTTAAAATTAATAAATATTAAATTAAAATAAATAATAATAAAATATTTTTGAAAAAAATAAATTTATTATTGCGACGACCATGGTTGTAAAAAAATATATAAAAAAATATAATATATGTTGCGACGACCATGGTCGTCGCTAGGTTGTGATGGTGAGTGACGGTCATTGATCCTTCCACTTAGCGACGACCTTTAGGTTAGCGGCAGTCATGCAGACGCTACGTAGTGACGACTTATTTTGCTTGTCGCTATTGTATTAATGACAAACATTTTAGCGACATCCATGAGGCTGTCACTAAGTCGTCGCTAAGTGGAGTATAGCGACAACTTTTGGCCTATAGCAATGGCTTTTGGTCGTTGCTAAAATGCGCTTTTCTTATAGGGTCAAGATAGCTTCTTGAAACACACATAACTTTGTCAATTCAAATAATGAAGCATTGCTTAGTTTACTTACGTTTGTTATCATCAAAACTAAGACATGAGATGTCTTAGACTTTTTATGGTCTTGAGACTCAACAATTTTGACATACCATGCATATCAAATTAATAAATATAATAACATGGATTTATTCAAATTATTTTTTTATAATTTTTTCATAAATTTAAAAGTATCATCTCTTTATAATCAACATTCTTTTAGTGACTTTATTGAGAATTCTAAACATATCAATTTGATCAAGTACTAAATTATTCAAGTTGTGATAAAATAATTTTATAAGAGTAATCTTATTAATTAAATTTATTTTCATCTTGTTTTGAAAGTTTATTGTATAGTTGACTTTTTATTTTAGGACTTTAGAAAAAGCTAGTCTTCAACTTTGATTAGTCATCTAAAGGAATAAAGTCTCCAAAGTCAAAATGCATTTTACTTTCAAAATATAACTATGAAAGAATGTTAATTACGTTTTTGTTTTAACTAAAGAATGTTTTAGCCTTTTAATAAGTTTTAACTTTCATATGATATAAAATTGTATTCATGTTAAGATGTTATATAAGAAAACTATACATAATGAGAACAAATATGCTACTCCTATGTGTTGAGGAAAAGGGGCAATTTTTGGTGATAGTGTAAAGTCCAATATCCTCTTGAACAAATGTTTTAATGACAACAAACTTTTATAAAATTATTTTAAGTTTCCTAAATGCTTTGGTACTAATGTTTATACTTAAAAAATTTTAAAGAATATAGAAGGAAGGTGGAAAGATGAAAAACATCTTTTAACAACAGAACATGTGCCCAGAAGCATGTTACATAGAGATTTCATGTCAAAGGTGATGCAATAAGTTCAAGAAGGTTAAGACAATTCGTCGAAGATCCCATGAACATTAAACTGAGTTGTATCAAGCTTCAGAAGCAAAGGTAAATCTTTAGAAGGATTTTTCATGTCCTCCAAAAGCATGAGAATAAGCTTTTTATTAAATCTGATACCTTCTAAATGCGAAAGATTACTTAAGAAGTTCAAGGCTTCAAGAATATTTATTCCGAGTACTAATTATACAAATAAAGCAATTGGAAAAGGCTAGTGTCATTAGAAACATAATTTTCGCTTTAGAAGCAAAACTTAGAATTTCTATAGTAAAATTATAACTCTCCAGAAACATCATATTCGAATTTACAACTCCAAATGTGTTTGAAGTATCGTCAGAAGAAATGAACAAAACATGACATTCCTAAGTTATTATCCTTGAATATTTTAAGTTGAAGAACACTCAAGCAGCTTCCAACGAGCATAACTTGAGGCTCAAGTCATGAAGTTCATAAAGTGCAAGTAGAATGCTGCATGAAATAATTTGAAGACTTCAGCTACAATTGTTAGCTAATGCAAACAAAGCAAAAGTAGAAGGTTGGAAGTTTTAGAAGCATGCAAAGCTTCTGAAGCAGGAAACAAAATTTACACACACTTCCAAAAGCATTGAATGGTCAAAGCATAAGAGAGAAAATATTGTCTCATGATAGTGACATTCTAAAACCTGTAAGTTGTTTGACTAGTTTGAATCAAGATGCAACGACTAGTTCAAGGCTAAGAACTCCTACAAATAGAGCCATTCAAGTTGAACATCATGAAGGAAAAGAAATCCAAAGAGCCATATTGCTTAAATATTACATTTTCTACCTTCTGAAGTGTGGTTCTCCTTTTGAGAACTCCAAAATATAGAGTTGATGTTCTTAAAATCTTATAGAGTATGTCTTAACTCATATTTATAAAGATCAATCCACTTCTTAAGTGTTTTGTTGAGCCATTGGTAAAAACCATAGTTTTGAAAAATCGAACCGGACGGGCCGGGGTAACCAGACAATTCAACTCCAAAAAATTAGTAGTCTTCAGAACTGGTAAAAAACTGGTTGAATCAGTCTTTTTAAAAAAAACATTTATTATTTTTTTCAAATTTTTTTATTTGTTATTTCATGTAAAATACTTTTAAGATAAATAAAGACATATATTAAGAATTACACATAGAAATATATTCTTTTACCAATCATTATTAATTTTTTTTCTTATAAAAAAACTTATAATAAGGTTATTTATACTAATTTAAAAATTTATATATATCTTAATTTCTCATATTTTTATTTTATTTTATTAATTAAATTATTATATAATATTAAAAATATATATTTAATTTATACCGGTTCGACCATGATTCAACCACGATTGACCAATTGAACTGTTAACTAGTGCCTTCACCAGTTCAATTACCGGTCTGATTTTTAAAACGTTGATAAAAACTCAATTTGTTGAGCTATTTGGATAGAGAGAGAGAGAGAATTAGTGTTGATTAAGAGTGTGTAGAGTCTACTGAGGTCGAGCAAAGAATACCAGTATATTTTGCAGAGGCTTGAGAAAGAGTGTTGGTGTTAAGCGTGAGGAAGCTGTGGGAAAAGAATACATATAATCAAGCTTGATTAGTGGAAAAACCTATTGAGGTAGGTACTGGATATCTCTCAAGAATTGTGAGGGTGAATCAATATAAAAATCACCATGCAGTATCTGTTACCCTTACTTTTTTTTTCTGCATTTATATTAATTGATTTACAAGTTATTATTCATACCTTTAATATTTGGCAAGATCAAAACCAGGTTTTGATAAACATGATTTTAAACATATATTTTTACATAAGTCACATTCATATCAATATAAATACGAATATGTAAAGTTTTATTGAAATCTAATATTGTTTCATGCTTTAGAAGCACAGTTTCAAAATATGTTCAAAGACTCATATTGAAACTTGGACATAAAAAACTTGTTTATTAAACTGATATATACACATGAATCACATTTATATAAGTTCAAATATTGTTTTGTGTTTATGAATTTTTATTCATGAAAAGTTGTAAGAAATTTACAAACATAACTTGATAAAGTATAGTTCACAAGAATGATTAAAAACATGCGGTTTAAAAAAATAAATGACTAAAAGCAAGAAAAATATTAAAAAAGACTTAAATTAAATTTTGCTATATTTTTTACAGAAAAAAAATATTTAACCCAAAAAATTAGAGAACTAATACAACACAACACCTTAATATTTATTAAACCAAATTAAGAATTTACTCTTAAATATAATGTCAACGTTTATTATTATATAGATTCATGAAAGTAAGAAAAAAAATCCCTTTAACTTATAAAAATATAAATTTAAGAAATCAAATATAAAATTTAAATAATTTGTTTTTATTTTTACCTGGTCTCCTAAATAAAACCAACAGTAAATGCCCCTAATTTTTGCTACGAAGAAATTTTAACAAAAACGTTTTTTTTTTAAAAAAAAGGATATATAACTGAGTCCTTCGATGAAAAGTAATTCTTTTTAACTTTTATCACAAAAGATCTGGCGTTTTTTTTTTTTTTCCTTGCATGTATTTACAGTCTACTGCTTTATTTTTGTTTTTTTTGTCAACGACAGTTCACTGTTTTAAATTGCAATATGAAGTGTTCAATCTAATGGGTCCATTGAGGATATCCAAATGAGCCGATTTCATTGCTGGATGAATAGTAGTACTAGTTTCAACCTAGCAGTCTCATTATTGAAAGCACCTGCGAGTAGAGTTAACAATTCAGCTATCCAGCCCTTTATGTATCGGGCTTTTCCGAGTTTGACTAAAAAATCGAGAGTCCAAATTAAAAATCCGAAACCTATAGTTTTGTAATTTTTTGGGATTTTGCAGATTTTATGAGCTTTTACAAACTTTACTAGCAGCGACCTTATTGAGTCGAATTAAAACAAAAATTTAATTAGTATACATTATCGGTGTAAAGAAGTTTTACATAGACATCCAATGGTGTGCTGCCACATCATTTAATGAATATGACACCTCAGGTGTTATTAAATTCAATAAATGATGTGGTAGCACATTATTAGATGTCTGTGTAAAACTTTTCTACACTGTACATATATTAAACTCAACAAACAATTCAAAAATTTATTTGAATTTATAAAATAAAGGTCCCAAATTCACATTTTTTCCGGCTATACTTGGTGTTCTCAAATGACCTCAAAGACTGAGCTCTTAGGCTTGGTCGACGTGGAACTCAATCGTCAAAGTTCGAGCCTCAGATGTCCTAGAAGTAGAGCAGACTTCTTTATTTATAGGTTACCACCAGTGGGCCTAACCGTGAAGGCCCATTAGCAATAAAAACCCTAATTCACATAATCTGACTAATTAGAGTAGGTCATGTAACATCCCAAAATTTAGAAATCTAGAATTAAAATAAAAATAATAATAAAATAAAAATACTTATAACTGTATTTCGATAATATTGGTTATAAAAAGAGAATTTTTATAATAATAACAGTAACTATTAATAAAATAATATTATAATATTAACGATATAATAATGATGCGATAATATGGATACTAAAAGGGAGATATAATATAAGATTGAATTTTAGAAGATATAATAATTGTTATTAATATAACAAGATAATAATAAAATTATTAGAAGATAAATCATATTATTAAGGTTTCAATTAACCTTAATTGTTATAAATATAGTTATTATTATATTATTAATATAAAAATATCAGAATCGATAGGGATAAGCTTAGGAAAGAGATATGCTTCAGTATCTTAATTTAAGATCATATTTCAAAATAGGAATGACTACGTCACAAGAATTAGAGATAGGAAAGTAATGTCAGTTTTAGGATAATGTTTAATTATAAGATTTGAATTTAAATTTGAATGTAGACGGATAAGGTTCCTATAATTAAGGAGAGTACAACATAATAAATTATAGATAATTAAATATAAATGAATATAGGAAATTTATAACATGATTAGAGTGAAGTAAGGAATTGATAAGGAAAAGGTTAAGAGGCAAGAAATAAGGTTCTTAGAAATAGGATTCTCGCTCAAGCGAATTTCATTCGCTTGAGCGAATTATGCAGCAAAAACTGCAAAAGTGGGTTCTGTAATTTTCGCTCAAGCGAGTAGCAACTCACTCAAGCGAAAAACGGGGGAATTTAGAGTGCTCTCTGGACGTTTTTCGCTCGAGCGAAAGTGTTTTCGCTCAAGCGAAAATGAGAGGGGGAACGTGGATTCAAACGACTCGCTCAAGAAAATTTGGCTCGCTTGAGCAAGACGGCGGTTACAGCGTTTTTAAAATACGATCACAGGCAGTTTCCACTCAGTTTTCTTTCCCTTTCTTCGTCTTTTCATAGAGAGAAAGAGAGGTTCTAGTGAGAGAATGTTCCAGTGAAGGTCGAGAACGATTTCTACCCAACCAAGATCAACTTCTTCATTAATCTACTCATCTCCAACGCTCCTTTCTTCCGTTCGTCTTGCGTATTTTCGAATCTCAGGTGGGTGTGATTCGCACTTGTTTGCTATTGTTGCTGTCTAAGCATGATCCCCCATCTTATTATCCCCTTCCTTCACTGAAATATGATGAATTTGTTTAGATGAACCTAGGGAATGTTAATGTGTTGATGGATGAGTGTGATGTTTTTACAAACCATAGGGTAGAAGATTTGATTAACTATAAGTGTTATGAATTTGAGCATATATTTATGAAATCATGGGCCTTTGGCCATCACAGTCATGAATTATGAATTTAATTATCACAGGGCTTATAACCATCACAGAGCCTTCGGGCTATCACAGGGTCATTGACCATCACAGGCCTTCGGGCAAATTATTTAAGAAAGACAGGGTAACCACATCAAACTCCTGGCCAAGAGGGAGATGGGGTCCCCAATCACAGAATGAATTATGATTTGAAATAATACTTAAGACTTAATCATAGGTAGCCCTGGACGACGGTCCTTGGTTACACGGCCGAGCGCTCATCACAGTCACGTTACAGTGAACAGATCCCGGGTGTCGGGTAACAACACCTCACAGTCATGCATTGCATCATAATCTTTGATTTAAAGATGATGAATCACGTTTAATTGCTTTTATTTATGATGCTTTGAATAAATATGTATCTTTGTGGTGGTTCTTGGTTGTCTCCCCACACTGCACACACTTGTCACGCTCACTGGGACGTTGGTCTCACCCCATTCCATGGGAACAATATTTCAGTGGTGCAGGATACTCCTCAGGATTACGACGAGCAGTAAAGAACTCGTGAAGGATAGTAGTATAGTATTTAGTTACATTGATGTATTTAACCTTGCTCAGGACCACTGTTGTTATTTGTTAGGATGTTCTTAGGAGTTATCATGCTATTTTAATACTTTGGATTAGAACCCTGATGGCAACCTTGTGTTGACTTTCTTGAACTTATGTATGTAATGTTGGAGCTTTAGTAATTGTTGGGTTACTCAAGCGACTATGTTTTAGTTTGATACGCGAAATTGACGAATTAATTTCACGAGTTTGGAAATAGTGCTCCCAACAGACATTATTTATGAATTTAGAAATTAGGATGTTACAGGCCAAATGTTCGGCTACAATCGCGGAGGTCGGCCACAGGTCTCCCCAACGGGACATAGCCCCTCGAGCTCAAGCCTAGTTCACTAAGGCGATGAGATCGGCTCCAGGTCCCCCTAATGGGACACAACATATCGAGCTCAAGCCTAGTTCAATTAAGGCGATGAGGTCGGCTCCAGGTCCTATTAACGAGACAACATTTTCAAATTTCTTTAAATTACACGTTTTTTAAAATAGAATATCTATCGTCTCTACATCTCGTCCCTTTGTTCATTTTCTTCCCCTTACAGCCGTTAGATTTAGGCGTGCCTTTTCATGACAAGACATGTAACACTTCCCAAAGCCTGTGCGTTCATAAATTCATCATTGTTTTTGAAAATGGGTTTTAATTACTTCACCCTATTTAATGCTCATAATTACTCTTAATACCACTAAATGGAAAACACCACCATTACATGCACTTCATTAATTCCACTCTATTCCCTTAAACCTCACCCGCATATTTATTCTTCTACTCATCTTCTTATCAAGGTACTTTCTCTTCTTTTCTTCTTCTTTCATACCTTTGAAATTTAAGTGAGGACGAATGGCTTTCTGGGTTAAATTCTGGGGATGAAAACGTAGTTTTGCTTGATGAAAACTCTGATGGCAGGTATGAATCAGTGGATTTATCTTGTAGAACTCTTCCTGGGGGGTTTCTCCTTCTGATTTTTCAAACTGGGAAAAAGACGTTTTTCGTTACTTCCTCTGTTCTGTCCTCTGTTGAATCCTTACAGCCAGTACAAAACTTGATCCTTCACCGTTTTCCAAACTTTGGTTCCCATCAGTGTTGTGAAAACCGGACCAGCCCGACCGGTCGGACCGGTTCAACCGGGGAACCAGACCCATGGCCGGTCCGGTTGTCTCATAGGATCGGTTTTGCAATTAGCCCCCCAGTGATGTCATCAAACTGGCCCAGAATCGGCCAGAACCGGCCCAAACCCGGTGCAGGTCAACAGCTGTGTGCGTTGACGCGTTACCTTCACTTCACCTTTTGTGAAAATTAAAAATGTGCTAAGCGCTCACCACTACGCCAATGTGCCTTTTGATGTTATATATGCCTTATTTACTATATAAGTTACACTGATTGCTTCACGTTTCATTTTCTTTCTGGTGCAGCATTTCTTTTTTTTTTTTTTTTCTGGTGCAACATTTCATTTGATTGTTCATAAATAAACCATTTATTTTAGAAAGTATAAATATTACATAAATAAAATATACTTTTGAATTTATAATACCAAATATAAATACATATTATTTTTTAATATGCTCATGTATTGTTTAATAATTTTATAAAATTTAACAATATTTTTAATTATTAACAAATCATGAATTAGTATCATTACTATTTAATTATAAAAATTATACTTTTAATCTTTATTATTTTTATTTTCTTATAAATATTAATTTCTTTTTTAAGATAAAATATAAATTTTAATATATACCGGTTTAATCGGTTGAACCAATGACTCACTAGTTGAACCAATGACTCACTGGTTGAACCAGTGACCCAATGACTCAGTATCCTGACCGAGTCGATCACCGGTCCAAGTTTTATAACATTGGTTCCTATATCCTAGTAGAGTCATGTTTAGAGAATGAGTTGATTAGTTTCCGCCCTCCTGCTACGTCCTCATCTCCTTCTTTCACTTTTCTCTATGAAACTTTTTTAACAAAGTTAAAAATTAATCTTCCCTTCACCGATTTTGAATGTAAAATATTAAAAATTTTGAATGTGGCCCCAACTCAACTTCATCCCAATAGTTGGGGATTTGTGATGTCCTTTGAAATATTGTGTCAGTATCATGGGTTATATCCTTTTGTCAGTGTGTTTTTCTACTTTTTTCAAGCCAAGCTGGGAAAAAATCGTCCAGTGGGTTGGACCTCTTTGAATGGGATCTCTAAGAGACCTCTTTTAATAGCACTACATTCATCATATAAAGAATTTAAGCTGAAATACTTTCGGGCAAGGGGTGATGATACTTACCCCGAGTTGCTCTTCAATGCCCATGCTGATTCCAAGTTCCCTTTGTACTGGACCGAAAATCCCAATGGCGTCAAAGGGATCAGTGAAACTGCCCTAACCGAGTTAGAGCTTTTAGTTGTTAATCTGCTAAGGTCCTATTGTCCTGTAAGTTGTCATATTCTTCTTGAAAAGGTAGGGGATAAGGGGGAGATCGATCCTTATATTGGTAACTGCCCTGTTTGTTTTTATAAAATCATATTTTCCCACACCACTACTTCTTCTTACCTCTGTTGTTTTTTATTTTTCAGTAAAAAATGTCTCCGAAGAATGAATCCTTTGTTCCCAAAATGAACGCCAAGGCCGTTAGGGCGTTCAGCCGAGCTGGGAAAAGGAAGAATGAAGCCACGATCTCGGAGATCGTCCATTGTGGTCGTGGGTTCGTGCCCCACGGTGGGCGCCAATCTGTTCTCAAATGACCTCAAAGACGGAGCTCTTAGGCCTGGTCGGCGTGGAACTCAATCATCAAAGTCCGAGCCTCAAATGCCCTAGAAGTAGGGCAGGCTTCTTTATTTATAGGCTACCACCAGTGGGCCTAACCGTGAAGGCCCATTAGCAGTAAAAACCCTAATTCACATAATCTGAGTAATTTGAGTAGGCCAAATGTTCAGCTGCAATCGCGGAGGTCGGCCACAGGTCTCCCGGGAGGGGGATAAAAGAAGCACATGAGGGGTAGTGGTTTTGTTTAAATTTCTTGTTTTGGATAAAAAAATATTACTGTTAAGTAGGGCTGTAAATGAGCCGAGCCGAGCCGAGTACCTGAAGTTTAGACTTAGCTTGTGAAAAAAATGGGTGGCTCAAGCTTGGCTCATTTATTTAAACGAGTCAAACTTAAAGTTTGGGCTTGACTTGTTAAAGAAAAATAAAGCTTGGGCTTGACTTGTTTAGCTCATTTATAACTTCATTTTTTTTGCTCTTATGAAAATTTTCTTTAAATCATTTTTAAAGTTTATGAATTTAATATTTAATAAAAAATTATTATTAAATGATAATATAAAAATCAAAATATATTCTTAATATAAGATATATATAGTTAAAAGATATCTATACTTTTCGAAATTCAATACATAACTTCTTGACTAATATAAGAAATATTTCAATACTTATTTTCACATATATATATAGTAATTATTTTACTTTATTATTTTATTATTTATTTTAAAAATAAACTTATAATTGTATGTTTTCTTTTTCTAATTTTTATTAATCTTACTTTATTTTAATTATTTATATTAATTAATCATTATATATATAATAGGCGAGCTTTTCACGAGCTCTTAACGTCAAGCTTATAAGACTTGAACTTGGCTCATTTAAATAATCGAGTCAAAGTTTAAGCTTGGCTTGTTTGTTTAATTAAACAAACGAGTTTGGTCGAGTATTTAACGAGCTCAAATAGTTCATGAATAACTCAACTCATTTACAGCTCTACTGTTAATTATAGATGAGCAGGAATGATGAACCGAATTTAAAGATGAAAATAAGACCACAAATAAAACAACGTTATAAATAAGCAAAATATATATATATATATATATATATATATCACATTACAGCAACGATGAAATTTAAACATTAGATATAACGGTCAACAAGTAAAAACAACAAGAATTCATCTGACCTGATTCATGGATGTGTCTGTATAATGTGTTTGGTTTAGCCCCAAATCACATTTTAAACGTGGATTCGGGCAACGCTACTGAGAGTAACGTTTGCTCGAATCCTTTAGGATAAACCAAACACACCTTACATTTCACATTGCGTACCTTCCGGTCCATCTTTACGCTCTTGCTTCAAACTGGTTTTTATTTTTCTTAAACTTATATAAATATAATTCGACCTCATGTATTATGCTAATCTATGAGACAAAATGAATGATCTATTTTCTGATTTGGCAAGTTTTTTTTTTATGAACTTTTCCATTAATATTTTAGAATTCAGAATTGCCGATTTCTTATCCCATACATGTTGAAATTGTTGTTAAACACTTTGTACTTATTGGTTATGATTCGCAGATTTGGACCATTGTTCGTAAATTGATTGCTATCCAATTAAAAAGAATGAAAATTAGATTTGTTTCTTAAGCTACCACTTTCGTCCTCGAAGTCAAGGACGGATTCAAGGGGATAAGCATAGGCCTTGACCCCCCTTCCTCATTATATTATATATATACTATATACAAAAAAATAAAATATTATCAATATATATGTAATAATTGAAAAAATTAAATAAAATGAGGGTAATACATTTAATTTTTATAATATAGATTTTATTTAATATTTATTATTGATATTTAATCTCTTTAAGTGATTTCTATCAAAAAATTATTTGATACAAATGTTATTATTCATAAATTTTATAACATAAATGTACTATATGTATAACTTAAATAAAAGATACGATAAATTTAACTACTATTTAATATTTATTATTAAAAAAATTTTCGGCCCCACTTCGTATGAATCCTGGATTCGTCCCTGCTCGAAGTATCACTCTTTCTCCTACTTAGTCCCTAAAGTAAACAAAAATAAAAGTTAGTCCTCAAACTTTCAAATATTTATCACATTAGTCCTCCAATAGGGACTAATATGACAAGATAATGTGAAAGTTAGAGAGCTAATATGATAAATATTTGAAAGTCTAAGTATTACTTATGCAATTAGTTTAGTTTGGGGACTAAATAGGAAATAAATGACTAGTTCGTGGATGAATTTGAGGGTTTATTCAAAGGTTTATCTAGCATATTATACCAATATAACACTTATAACGTTTTTTTAATCAAAATCACGTTATAAATATGGATTTAATTCAACGTTATTGATAGCATATTTGATTTTGCTAAAAATCACCTTATAATATGGATCGAGTCTAACATTTCTGACGTTTATAAAGTGATTTTAATTGCTATTCGATTAAAAATAATGATAATTATATTTTTTTTCACTATGTAATGAAAAAATGGTTTATCTTGTAGATGATCAAAATATTTAACAATTGTATAACTTATTTATTTTCTATCAAAATCACGTTATAAAGGACCAATGCTATTGATAACATATTTAATTTTGCTCGAAATCAACCTCAATACAATGTTATTTACATTTGTAATATAATTTTAATATAATTCAAACATGTTACAAAAGTAGTATTAGTGTGAATATACACTTATAACGTGATTTTAATAAAAAAAATAAACACACATTCAGAAATGTTTCATAAAAGTAATTATACAAGTGGCAAAAAATTTCAGCCGCATTGTGTAAATGAAAAAAGAAATGATAGAAGAGTTCTAGTTCATTTAAAATAATTTCATCATTATCAATTTAAATTAGTCAAAGTATATTTATAGCCCATTTGATTACTAGTTAATTATATTATAAAATTAATTATGTAGAATTAATTTTTTAAATCATTTTCATGATCTTATCCAATATATTTCATAAAATGTGAATTATTTATTTTAAATATTAATTTTAAAATCAATAATTAATTTTTGAGTAAATTAGCAAATTGGTCCCCGACTTTTTTAAGGTCATACAATTTAGTCCCTAAGAAATAAAAAACCTCAATATAGTCCCTGACTTCTTGTTTTTTCTTTCACTATAGTCCAACTATGTGTTTCCCGTTAATTTTTTTATGAAGTGTCACATTATTTGTTATTGGGAACAAAAATAACGTCATTGGAGTTGAGATCTTCCAATGAAAAAGGGGGAGAAGAGAGAAAAAGGGAAAATTGAGAAACACATAACGGATGGAGTTGAAGCCTTCCAAGCTATAAATTTGACAAAATCACATCATTTTCGTGTCATGGTGGACACTATAATGACAAACAGTGAGACAGAGTGTCACTAAACGTGACACATCGTAAAAAAATTAATATGAAACACACATTTGGACTATAGTGAAAGAAGAAACAAGAAGTCAGGGACTATACTGGGGTTTTCTATTTCTTAGGGACTAAACTGCATGACCCTAAAAAGTGAGGGACCAATTTGCTAGTTTACTTATTAATTTTTATTCAACCGGGGTTTAGTTGAAGTATTTAGTTGAAATAATTATGTTGTAATGATGTACGACCATTAGGGATGGGAATAGGTCGAGCCGAGCTAGGCTTTTCAAGGCCTGAGTACCTTAAATCCATGGTCAGAGTCTGACCTGTTTACTTGACATAGACTTTATTTTATGGTCTGAGTCTGGCCTATTTAAAGCCTGACATGGCCTGAAAGCCTGTTTAAGAGTCTGTTTTATAGTAAGATACTTGAATATATCATAAGCATATATGTGAATAAACTTATAGGCTCAAGTTTTTAACATCCTTAAATGTTTATACAAGTTAATAAGTATATAATTATAAGGAAAATAATAAAAAATCTTTATAATAATAATAATAACAATATAAAAAATATTAATATTTTATTTATATTTAGTTAAATAGACCAGCCTAATACGCTCAAAAGTCTTTTTTGATGACATGAATCTTAACCTATTTTGTTATATAGACTTTTAAAAAAGACATTTACCTGCCCTATGGCATAACCTAACCTGAGTCTGTTTAGGCCAAATAGTAAGCGCTTCTCCCACCCCTAACGGCCCTCAAAGTAATAGTTAATAGTAAAATTGTCAAACCGTTAGTAGCAAGGCCATTAAACTACTTCATAGTATATAGTACATATCCCAGTAGTCAATTTGTTCTTGGTTCTCACACCCTCAGTCCAGTCCCTTATTATGCTTTTTCATATTCATTCACTCTTGCTCAACTGTACCGTGTCTGATTGTTACCCTCTGGCATCCTCATTCTCCTCCCAAATCGCTTTCAACCTTTCAATAGCCGTTGCACTTTTGTCTCTTGTGTCAAGATTTTCAAACCCAAAGCCTTGCAATTTCCCACACTGTCCTCTCAGTTTTCACTATCCCACTCCCACCTTCTTTACAACCTCTTTGATCCAAAATCCAAATGGGTTGCTGCTTCAGCAGAGCCACAACCCAAAACCCAAACAAAATCCCAGATAACCGGAAAAACAAGCAACCCCAAGTGAGATCCTCACTACCTAAACCAAATCCAGCCTATGAAGAAGCCCCACCACCACCACCATCACCGCCGCTAGAAGAGGAATCTGTGAAAGAGGTTCTCTCCGAAACGCCCATTTGCAAGCCCCAACAAGTTCCAATTTTGATGGCAGAAACGAAGACCCAAATGCCTTTAGTTCAAAACCCAGCTGAGAAATTCGAAACAAAAAGTCCCATAGAGGAAGTCTCAGAGGTAGTGTCACAGCTTTCAGAAGCATGCAGCATGACCGAGAGCTTTTCAACCGCCACTACCGCCACCACTACCACTGCTACCATTACGGAGAAGAGAGAAGACGAAGCAACCAGCAAACAGAGCATCAGAGAGGGAATGACGACTCATAAATGGAATCGATCTCCGTCCAGGAAGCGCCCTCACACCGGCGACGGCAACGTCGCCGGCGGGAGAGAACGAAGGGTCAAATCGCCGGCGAGAAGGACGGAGCCGTCTCCGGAGAAGAAAGTCAAGGGCGGTTCAAGGTTAGTTCGTGGGAGGGAATCCGGTCCCGTGGCGAACCGGAAGCTCAATGCGGGTTCCGGTGGGGTACGCCGGGACGCCGGCGAGGCTTCCGGCCGGAGATCGAGGTCGCCGTCGTGTGCTAGAACGCCAGGGACGAGCAAGGCAGGAGCCGGAGGTGGTCGGAAACAGGTTCTACCGGCGACGAATGGCGTGGAGAAGGAGAAAGAGAAAGAGAATGATAAGGAGAAGGAGAAGAAGAGTGAGAGTGAGGAGGTTGGGGTGAAAAACGACGAAAACGACGTCGTTCCGCAGGCGGAGTCCCTTGAGAACCCACATGTTTCCATGGAGTGCTTTATTTTTCTGTAGAAGCACGTTTTCCAAGCTTTTTGAATTCTGGAAGCGATTGCACATGGCGTTGCTTTCAATTTCAGTAGCATTTTTACTTTTTGACTTTTCAAGTGCTTTGTTAAGACGGTGAAATTGCGCTTTTCGTAGTACTTTGTTAAGACGGTGTAAATATGGATATTTACAGCAGCAATTTGTAATTTTCCCCCCACTCGTAGTAGTAGAATACTCCAATTCTCCAAATATAACAAATACGCACACTTTTTTGATACGAATTTTGAAATGGTTTACTATAATTTTTCATCTTTACCAAAAAAAGGAGTGTGCGGGAATAAAGGAAAGATCATTTAATTCAATTTTAAAAATGAAATACTCTTTTTTCTTTTAAAAGTTCTTGCTTTTGATCTCATGTCTGAACTGAATCTAGAGGTGAATTTGTATGGGGATATGGCATGACATGAAGCATTGGAAATGGGCATCTTCTTTTCTTTATGGGGATGGGGAAGACAGAGGGCTTTCCTTGGTATTGGCGTGGATTGTCTTCTATTTGTTTGCAAGCGTGTGTGTATATGCCTTTTGGCACAATGACTTAGAAAAAGTGCAGAACAGGATACACAAGGAGGAAGTATGAATGAATAATGGAGAGAAACTTCTTACGCATGCGGCTCCCTGATACCAGACTGCTAGCTACAATAAAATTATACTTCCTCATGATAAAATATCTTATATTACATTGTTTTTTATAATGAAATAAATAAAATATATATTTTAAATGCACATTTTTATTGTAACTCAGTGCTTTATTGTTTTAAAATCCAGTCAAGTAGATGGAAATGAGGATGAAATCCAGTAATTCTGTTTGGATATATTTTAAGGTGGATAAAAATGTTTAGTTAAACTCAAATTTTATTTTACTAGGAGACCCTCACTACAAGAATTAATTTATCACATCCTTATTCTTTATGTTATGTTATTTTTAGTAATTTTATGTTTAAAAGTGAGTTCATTTTATTTTACTTCATTCGTCCCTATTTATAAGACCCCTTTAGAAGAATTGAGTGTATTTAACATAAGATCATTTGTAAATTTTTAGATGAATTAATCATTTTTTTCCCATATTTGTCCTTCATTAATGTTTAACTCTTTTAATTCCCCATATATTGATTAGTGTGAATAGTTAATGGAGTTTTAGCCACATGTTCAGCTGCACCCATAGAAATTGACTTTTGGAGTCTTTCACCATGTGACAATTAATGTCCCTAAAATATAGTGACCTTTAAATAGGAGTATATTTAGAATGTTATAATTTTTTTAAAAAAATCAATGCATTGACCAAATTTTCTTAAACTGTGAAACAATTGAAAGGATTTTATAATAACGGACGAATGGAGTATTCAAATTAAAATAGTTCTTTTAACACTAAACACACTTTTAGGGAATGGTGAAAAGCTTTATTGTGTACTATTTGGGTAGCCGTTACAGATGTGGATCCGCGGTTTTCCAATGTCCATTTTCAAAAAGTAACAATGTGTTGCTTCTTAAAAAATGGACATTGGGATGTGGTATTTTCACATCTCACCACCTATCCAAACATACACTTAATTGTGACTAAATCCGGAACATGATTGTTCTGATAATATATATGTGGTTAACACAAATCAAAATAGTTGTTTCAAGCTTATTTGTATAATATCATTTTTAAATATAAATTATTCTCTCAAACTTATTTTTTTCAAACAGAACTCTATAGTTAAATACCGGTTTTGCCGTTCACAACTTCTATCGTACTCGAGTAGTAGTATCATCTTATACAAGTAGTGTTAAAAAAAAAGGACAGACTTTGTTGAGATTCTATTTCTGTTATTTTCTGTTATCAGTTAGTTTAGATTCTATTTCTGTTATTTTCTGTTATCAGTTAGTTTAGTTTTCTGTTATGTTTGTTAGGCTGTTAGTCTTTGTTATTAGGCTATATATTTGTTGGTTTTGTATTGACAATCAGTTTTTAGGAATTCACATTGTATTCTGCTTTCTTCATCAATGAAAATTCTTTCTTCTTCCTCAAGATCAACTTTGATCTTATTCAGCAATTTTGTTATGGTATCAAGAGCTCCTTAGGAGACTCACTTCCGCCATTTTCTATCTCTTCTTTTCTCCTTTTGCCATGGCTGATGGAAAGGAAGATCCTTCCCTCTCACCATATTATATTCATCCTAATGAAAATCCAGCCTCTGTTCTTGTTTCTGTCCTGCTTACTCCCAAGAATTATCACACATGGTTAGAAGAAATGACCCTTGCTCTCAAAACCAAGAACAAGATCGAGTTCGTTGATGGTTCTATCAAGAGGCCTCCCAAAGATGATAAGAAATTCGCTGCCTGGGATAGATGCAACACTCTGGTCCGCTCCTGGCTCAACAGATCTCTTGATTCTTCCATTGCCCACAATGTTCTTTGGATTCAAAACGCCTATGATATCTGGAAAGACCTTCGTGCTAGATTTTATCAGGGAGATGCTTTTCGCATCTGTGACATTCAAGAAGAAATTTATCGATGTAGTCAAGGTGAGTTGTCGATCACAGATTATTTCACCCACATGAGAATTCTTTGGCAAGAATTAGAACAGTTCAGACCCATTCCCTGATGCAAATGTGAGTTTCAATGCCCCTGCAGAACCTATAGAGACAATGATTATGTGATTAGGTTTCTTAAGGGTCTTAATGATGAGTATGCTCAAGTTAGGTCCCAAATTATGCTTATGGAACCCTTACCCGATATTAATAGAGTTTTCTATCTTCTTTGCCAACAAGAAAGGGAAATTGGGAAGCTTAGTGAGGATAACAGAATTCTTGCCAATTTTGTCTCCCATAATAAAACCAGAAATAAAGAAAAGCCTTACAAACCTCAATCCTCTGGCAAGAACTATGGCAAAGGTTATACTAGTAAGTATTGTATTCACTGTGGGCGAAATGGTCACACCATAGATAATTGTTTCAAGAAAAATGGCCTCCCGGCTCATTTCAAGAAAATAATACTGTGAATAACTTCACTACTCAAGGAGAGAATAGTTGTGATAGTGATGATGAATCTTGTTCTGAAAGCTATGATCAGGAAAGGATTTCCAAGGAGAATTCCTTAGATTTTACTCCTGAACAGTATAAAGGTCTCTTGGCCCTGCTGCAGCAAGCAAATTCTTCCATAAAGGAGCATCACAGCATCAATCAGTTTCATTCCAAACCTAAACAATCTCAGGTTTTGTCTCATGATGACCTAAGGGGTATGTGTCTTACTTTTCACTCTAAAGGGAAAACTACTCATTGGATATTAGATTCTGGGGCTACTGATCATGTTTGCAACAGTCTCAACATGTTTGATATTTATAAAAGGATAAACCCCTTAATTATTAGCTTACCTGATGGTTCTAATGTGACTGCTAATATTGCTGGAACCATTTTTATTAATGAACATGTTTACCTCACTGATGTTCTTTACATACCCTCTTTCAATTACAATCTCATATCTATATCTAAGTTATGCTCTACCCTATCCTGTAATTTAACTTTTACTAATGATAAATGCTACCTGCAGGAGATGGACTCCTGGAAGAAGATTGGAGTTGCTAATCTCAATAAAGGCCTTTACACAATTCGATCTAACAATAGGAAGATTGATAATTGCATTTTGAATTCTGTTTCTGACAATGTATTGAATAAAAATTCCAACACCAAAAACAATACTGATGTATGGCATATTAGGCTAGGGCATCCCCCTAGAACAAAATATCAAATTCTGAAACAATATTATCCTTCTATTCCTTTTGATAAAAATATTTTGCCTTGTGATGCTTGTCATTTCTCTAGACAAAGAAAGCTTCCATATAAATTGAGTAATTCATGTGCTGCTAATCCTTTTGATATCATTCATATGGATATTTGGGGTCCTTTATCTACCCCTTCTATTCTAGGACACAAGTATTTCTTGACTGTTGTTGATGATAATTCTAGGCACATATGGATCTTTTTCATGAAACTTAAGTTTGAAACTTCCCAATTTGTTAAATCTTTTGTTAGTCTAGTAGAAAATCAATTTGAAAAGAGGGTTAACTGTATCAAGTCTGACAATGGACCTGAGTTTTTGCTCAAGGATTTTTATGCTTCAAAAGGAATAGAACATCAGAGAAGCTGTATGGAGTGTCCTCAGCAAAATGGTCGTGTGGAAAGGAGGCACCAACAGATTCTCAATACTGCCAGAGCTATCCTTTTTCACTCTAACATACCAAAGGTTTTCTGGTCCTATGCTGTTGCACATGCTGCCTATATAATAAATAGACTTCCTAGCAAGGTATTGGGTAATATCTCTCCTCATGAATTGATCTTTAACAAGGTTCCACATGTAAATCAATTTAAATCTTTTGGATGTTTATGTTATGCTTCCACCTTAAGTTCTAACAGAAAGAAATTAGATAATAGGGCTAGGAAGTGTGTATTTTTAGGCTTCAAAACTGGAATCAAAGGCTACATTCTTCATGATATTAAGAATAGAGAGACTTTCATAAGTAGAAATGTTGTGTTTTATGAAAGTTTTTTTCCTTATAAAAACACCATTGAGGAAAAGAACTACATATCCGCTCCTTTGGATAAACACAATGACTTCCTCCTTGAACCATTGATTCTTAATACCACAGAAGCTACTAATTCTTCTAACCTGCAGGAACATGGTGAAGAATCAAACCTGCTTGACAGTGAAAGGAACATCCAGAATCAGAATTTTGATACTACAATCAGAGAAGATCAGGATGTGGAAGAATTATTACAAACAAATGCAGAATCAAATCTACCAAGGAGATCTGCTAGAGAGAGGAAGGAACCAAGCTATTTGCAAGATTATGATTATCACCTCCCAAAGCTAAATGCTGTCCAAAACAACACTCATTGCAAAACCACAAAGCATTCTATTTCTAATGTAGTGACCTTTGAGAATTTTTCCCCTACTTACAGAAATTATTGTCTTGCAGTGAGTACTGACTTTGATCCAGAAACATATGAAGAAGCCATCAAGCATGACTGCTGGAAAGGAGCCATTAAAGCAGAACTAAAGGCTTTAGAGGACAACAAAACTTGGGTCTTGACCCAGCTACCCGAAGGAAAGAAAGCTGTTGGCTGCAAATGGGTTTTTAAAACCAAGAGGAGGAGTGATGGCTCTATAGAAAGGCATAAAGCCAGACTAGTGGCCAAGGGCTTTACACAGACAGCTGGTCTAGATTACACTGAGACTTTTAGTCCAGTGGTCAAAATGACAACAATAAGGCTCCTTTTATCTCTTACAACTGCTTATAATTGGCACCTACATCAATTGGACATAAACACAGCTTTTCTTCATGGAGACCTCAAAGAAGAGGTTTACATGAAAATTCCAAGTGGTTTGGAGACTAATGATCCCTCTCTTGCTTGCAGGCTCACTAAATCCATTTATGGATTGAAGCAAGCCAGTAGAGAATGGAACATCAAACTTACAAATTTCTTGATCAAACATGGATATAAACAATCCATGGCAGATCATTCCTTATTTACAAAGTCTCTTCTAAAAATTTTATTGCCTTGCTAATCTATGTGGATGATCTTCTGTTAGCAGGAAATGATTTGGAAGAAATAAAGGAGATGAAAAGGAAGCTTGACACAGAATATTCAATAAAGGACCTTGGACCAGCAAGATACTTCCTGGGTATGGAAATAGCAAGATCTAGTAAAGGAATTCATTTGAGTCAAAGGAAGTATGCAATAGATCTTATAAAGGAGATGAACCTTGAGCAAGCTAAGCTTGTCACCACTCCTATGGACTACCATTTTAAACACAACAGAACAGAAGGAATGCCATTAAAGGAACCTGACATCTATAGAAGATTGATTGGGAGATTGTTATATCTTACTCATACCAGACCAGATATATGTCATAGTGTTCACAATTTGAGTCAGTTTGTTCATTCCCCTCTTGACAAGCATTTTTTGGCTGCTAAAAGAATCCTCAGATTCATAAAGAGATCTCCTGGGAAGGGAATTCTTTTCCCTACCAATCTGACTTGACTCTCAGAGGTTTTGTTGATGCTGACTGGGCTGGATGTCCTGACACCAGAAAATCTGTTACTGGATTCTATTTTTTATTGGATCCAGTCTCATATCTTGGAGAAGCAAGAAGCAAGCTACTGTATCCAAGTCCTCATCAGAATCAGAATATAGGGCTCTTAGTCAAGCTGCAGCAGAGGCACAATGGATTCATTATCTTTTGGAAGACCTTCAGGTTCCTCAATCTAATCCAACCAAGATTTTTTGTGACAATTTATCGGCTATCTACATTGCCAACAATCTTGTGTTCCATGAGAGAACCAAACACCTAGAATTGGACTGCCATTATATCAGAGAAAAAATTCAGCAAGGTCTTATTCACCTCATGCCTATATCTTCTTCCATTCAGGTGGCAGATTTGTTTACCAAAGCTCTTCCACCCAAGCTTTTTCAGAAACATGTTTCCAAGCTTGGAATGGAAGATATAACCATTCCAACTTGAGGGGGGGTGTTGAGATTCTGTTTCTGTTATTTTCTATTATCAGTTAGTTTAGATTCTATTTCTGTTATTTTCTGTTATCAGTTAGTTTAGTTTTCTGTTATGTTTGTTAGGCTGTTAGTCTTTGTTATTAGGCTATATATTTGTTGGTTTTGTATTGACAATCAGTTTTTCAGAATTCACATTGTATTCTGCTTTCTTCATCAATGAAAAATTCTTTCTTCTTCCTCAAAGATCAACTTTGATCTTATTCAGCAATTTTGTTAGACTTTTAGAAAATGTGTATCAGAGTTAGAAAATGTCACTCAGAAGTTGCTCAAACGAGATCAATGAAAACAAAAGTAATGTTATTATTTATTTGATTTATGTTTCATAGAGCTCTTTCTATTTGTGATTCTTTATAATATTAAGAATGAAATCTAATAAGCTGAATTTTCACTTCCACACAAAGATTTAAGCTGAGTAAAATCAATGCTGAGGTATCATTGATTCTTCATTCTCACCCCACCGAACATATTTATAAGCGAAGCACAAGAATGTTTTGTCCATGCTTGCTGGAACAGTCATTAATATGTTTTGTTAATGATTGTGCCTACAAAGAGAGGATGTAGTGATCTTCGAATCACTTTGACAGAGCAAAACAGCAAATTGCTTAGCAGCTTCAGCACCACGCAACTCTACATGATAACTTAGAAAAAGCATCCCGGGGTTCACTTTAACCACAATTTCTTGAAAAGAAAGGAAATCCAGAAAATTTCATGCTTTTTCCTGATGCAACTTCACTTAAATTACAATGCAAATGTGCAACTTAATATGTACAAAAATTTTACATGATATCTAAATAGCATATCCATATAAAATGGGAAATATATCAACCTCAATGGACCACCAGTTAGGGGAAAGAGATTTCAATTGTATGGAAAAAAAGATGTCATTCTGTTTTTTACTGAATGCACACCATATTCATCTATGATCCGATCCAAATGATCCCATCATTGATGAGTCTCACTAGGGGCAATAATTTTCATACTGCCAAATGATATGATGTTGATTGTTGCCACAGATCCAAAGGATGAACCATCATATATATTTCTAGTTACTTGTTCTTGTTATATTATAGCCTGTCATTGATGCTAAAGGTGCAGCAGGGGTTATCTTGGATAGGCCATGAGATGGGCTCAGGGCGACATGGTACAGGAGCGGGAAGTGCAATATAAGTAGGAATCTGCTTTCCAGGCATCAACACTAATACACCTCTCCCATCAATGGTCATCTAACTTGAACACAAATAAAAAGCAGAAATTACATTAGCATTCAAAGTAATCCATAGAGTAGAAGTCTAGATTTTGGTGAAAGGAGGATGAGTTAACTTGCGAATACATTAAAAAAAGACAATGCCCTGCAGCAAGTGCTGTCAATGGTTACCATGAGGGCATACCTACCATTCCATCCTAGAGAACTGTTTAAGAAGAAAAACATCTGTTCACAATGTAAATGGTGTGAATTAGAGTATTCAACTATTTTTTTAAGTCAAGTTTAACTGGTAGATATCATTATATTCCACACGTGCTTAAGCATTGCCTTAAAAAGGGTAATGAAGTGTTGGCACATACATAAGTGGCCAATCCTCATGTTTGGTTTTAGTCCGAAACCACGTTTCAAACGCGGATCTGGGCCAACACTACTCTAGTAGCATTTGTTCGGATCCACGTTTCAAACGTGGTTTTTGGGTAAATAATTTAACGTTAGAATGTGATAAAATCATGTTTGCAACGCTACAAATAGTTGCGTTGAGAGGTCCAAACTTGAGTTTGACCCTTCTCAACGCTAAACCAAACACACACTTAATCAGAATAGAAATATGATGCTACAAATATCCCACTACCAAACTGACCACTTTTTGGAAATAGAATTCAGTCTTTTAACAGAAAGTAGATCTGTTATTTTGATGAAAAATTGTAAAGATATGGTGGATGGGTAAAGGTTTATTGAGCATCAAAACTGATTGCTAGAAACTGTAGTAGTCCTCAGTACATGAATCATTAAACTATAATCAAGTTTGATAGACTTAGTCCATTTTACTCTGAAAACCATGACAATGTGCCGTAATCATGAGCAATAGCCCAAGAGTCCTCCAGAGCATAAATTGGAGTATTAATTTCACAAATTTTAAAGCAGAATTTATCTTGGATGAAAAAAATGGAGTTTAGCCTAAAGTAACATGGAATAGTTAATTAAGAAATATTCTTCAATAAATTATTTTATTAAAGTTAGTACTTAGTAGCACTTTAGAATAAATTATGTTACAGAAGTTTGTTACATTTTTTTACTTCTCTGTTATGCCATTTGAAAGGAAAACACATGCTAATTAACATAAAGCAGTCCCCACAAGCCAAACGGACTAGTATGAACAGACAGCAAGGTGCCCTAGCTAGTGTCTCCTTCATGAGGATTTTGTACATAATTAATAGTGTGTTTGATTTACACTGAATCCATGTTTTCGGACTAACGCTATTAAGCGTTGACCTCAATCCACCATTAAAACGTGATTTTGGGCTAAAATGTCAATCCAATCTAACACTAATTATAATAGTATGTTTGGCTAGCCATTTATATCTCTCCAAACTTACTTTGGTTTAGAAGCAACTAGCAGGAGCTTCAATAAAATTTGTATTGGGATGAACAATTTTACATTAGAATTTGTAAACGTAAGTTGCAACTGCTATCCAAAAAAGTCAGTGTTAACTCGGATCCAGTCTAAATCAAACATTCTGGGAGAAAGTTGGCTGTAGATAAATAAGCTGCTATTAATGCTCTCTTGTCATCCGAAGATGTTAGAAATCTACAAACCACTGAATTTAAGTTCTTTCAAACAATATTTTCAGAGCAAAAATGATTTCACTTTTTTCAGTCATATTTGCCATGTAAAAAAAAAAAAAAATTAACATCCTATTCAGCTTGACCATGGAACAAAGCAACAAAATCTACCGCATGATGATCTGCTATTACATATATATAGGCTTATCATAATTATCTTTTCGGTCTGCAAGCTGGTGACTTTATTCCCATGTTCATTCAAAGTTATGGAAAAATCATAGTCAAAACTGCATCATTATTGGCTTTATAACAGCATGCCAGGAAAGTGGGGAAAAAAAGAGAAAAGAAAAGAGTCACAATTTCATCATCAAGGAGAATAAATTGCACTAGCAGTAAATAAAAGCAAATGAAAGGGGTTAGAATGCACCTTGGGTGATGGATTCTTGGGGTTTTCTCCAAAGTCCATTTGGTGTTCAAGATCCAGTGGAGTTGGAACACTCGATTCAGTTGATCTTTGCCTAAGAAACCTCTCAAAGATAGCCAGAAGAAGAAACATTGAAATGAGGATGACAGTGGCGATGAACCCAAAAGACACTGCATTCACAGAGTCATCAAAATGCTTCCAATACTCTGGTATCTGAGTATTCAATGGTGCCACCATTGGAGGTGTGGTTTCAGCACCCATCACAGCATAAACTTGTTTGTTGCTCAACACTTGTCTCATTACCAATTTAGAGAAACCAAGTTATAGTTCTCTTTTTCCCTTATAAGAATAAATAATTATAAGAACACGTTAATGATGGAATTTGCAGTTTACAGGACAAGAAATGGCTCATTGCTTTGCTTTGCCTTGCCATGTCTATGAAGTACTGCAAGGGACAAAGAAATGATGAGACAGAGGAACATGACATGACAAAGAAGGAGCAGGAACTTTGACTCTATGGTATAGAGTATAGACTATAGAGGGACAGCAGAGGCAGGAGGTCTTACAAGGTATTAATGATAACCTGATATACAATACATTCACCAACAAACTCCAAGTTTCTTGCATGTATCATACCTTAATTGCAATTTTGTCGCTCTACAATTTTAGTTCTAAACTTTTTTAGTTATAATCAACTGCCATTTGTTTTTGAAATTAAACAAACTTAGTTTTATGTCAATTTTTTCTCATCAAAATCTACAAATTCTCTCCTTTTTTTATTTAAATATTTAGAGTTTTTTATGATATATCTTAAATATGAAAATATTTTTAAAATATAGAAATTAAAAATTTAATAAAATTTAAAGGATTTTATAGAATGTTAGATTAGGATTTAAAGAAAAAAATTATAAAATATTTTAGATTTGGATGGATTTTATAAAGTTTGGGCTTAGAATTTAATGAAGGAGGATAAATATGTGATTTTTTATATTCGGGTGAAATTTGATATTTTAGTCTATGAAATTTGAGTAAGAGAAGGTTTAAAATGATTTAATTGATTTAATTTGTGAAAATTTTGACTAGAAAATAAGAATTTGATGATTTTAATCAAAAGAAAATGATAGAGGGGTTAAATTATAATAATAATTAAGAAAATTAAAACACTAAGTTTACTTAAAAATAATTATCGAGGGATTAAAACTATACAATACACAGCTATGGTAGAGATAATGAAAGTGTAATTAATCCTATATTATATAGAAATTGAAGGAGAAGCTATGAAGATGCCATCTCAGCATCTTAAATCTCTATTATCTTCACATAAACATATCTTCATCATTTTTATCCTTTGATTAAGTGTTTTTTTTTTCAACTTTTCATTTAACAAATCTTAGTCACTTCTTTCATTTCAACTATTCTTAATCACTCCTATATATTTGTGGTTTTTTAAATTATCCATAATCATGGCAAGTCGAATGCATATTTAAACTTAAAATGAAATTGTCAAGAAAAAAAAAACCATAGAATAGTATGAACTTGTTATGGCAATTAGATTCCATTGGCCTCCATGTAATGAAAAAATAAGTGGTATAAACTATAAAGTCAATGTTTAACTGCCTAAACCATTAATGGTTGGCCTTGTAAATAACTTTATGAAAATGATAATATAGTTACTTTTAAGGTTGTCAAACTCGAGAGTCTACGCAAACTCGTGGAGCTTCCGTAGACTCGACTCGCAGACTCGACTCGTAGATTCGTAAGAGTCTACCTGATATAAAAATAATATTAAAAAATCCATAAATAGTGAACAAACAAAATACAATAACACCAATTCAACATTATAAGTTTAAAATAAAGCAAATAATAACATTAAAATGTCATGGTACAAATCTTAATCATACACATACGACCAAATCACAAGTGCACAAGGTAAAAACATTTAAAACAAGAGCTGATTATAATTTATATGTGCCTGTGATTCCAATGGTGGGGTCTGAGTAAACAGTGTTGAACCTATTATGTGCAGCGAAAAAATTAAAATATTTTGAGCTGGAAATAAGCAAATTTAAAAGAACCAGTTTTGCAAAGAAGATGGAACAAATCACATTTGAATTCCGAACAAGTATATGCAGGTGCAACAACGTAAATGCATATGTTTAGGCCACTTTAGTGAGTGTAGATGGTCTTGTGGTTGAGAACAAGGTAGAAGACACAAACCCTAAGTAAAACACAACTAGTTTTTGAGCTACATAAGCTGTTTTCATCAAACTCGTGAACTTGGCAGTAAACTCGCGAGTTTGAGCGAGTATATCCGAGTCTGTTCGAGTCTACCCGAGTTTATCCGAGTCTGCTCAGAAACGAGTTTGCATGCGAGTTAACCCGTTTTCCCTACCTAGAAACGTAAACTCGTCCGAGTTTACGAGTTAACTCGCGAGTTTGACAACCATAGTTACTTCTATGTATTTTCATTTGGAATTTAAATAATTAAAGCATGAATAGCATTAAAGAAAACCAAATTATTTTTAAATTCTATAATATTTTGGAAAAATACACTTGTAGCATCATAATTAAATACGTAAAATCATTTTTTTAATTTACTTATTATTTCTAATTAGATATACAATTTTTTTAAATACAAAATATTCTCTGTATATGGTTACACACACACTAAATCTATCTATTTATTGATGTGAAATATGTGAAATATGTAAAAACAAATGGATAAGCAACAAACATTTTTCCTAAAATATTTAGTTTTATTTCTAGCAAGGACATGTAATTGTGAAAACTATTTATCACTTTAAAGATTTAATAGTATCACTAGTCCTAATTATAAGAAACTTATAACTAAATCATCAAGATCAAGAAAAAGTTTTGAAATCAGTTAGTTGTAATTAATAATACCATAATTTTTAATTTTATTTCAAAAATACCCCCAATTTTAAATAATTAAAACAATGGTAAAATTACTCTTATTTAAATTCATTATCATAGTAGTAACTCATATATATTCCAATAGTCGGTCATTGAAAATAGTGTACTACATCCACTATCATATGAAAATATGAGTATAGTTGACAATAAATTAAGGGTATAAAAGAAACTCCATAATTAATACTATTCAAAATAGTACTATATTTTTTATATTTAGGACAAAAAAAATACATTTTTATTTCTTATAAATAAAATAAAAGGTATGTTAGGACTTAGAAATAACGTTTGTAGTTTTTAAAAGAACAATATTAGCAACACATTTCTTAATATTCTTTTTAATATATTATATATAATATATAAACTCGCTAAATCATATAAGTTTAAGTTATAATATGTGGTGGGATTCACTTTGTATTTGGTATGATACCTACGTTAATGTCAACCAATAATAATAAAAAAATGCATTAAAGTGAGTGTGTCACTATCTTTTCTCTTCATAGAATTATTTTTAAAAGTATAATATATAAAGGATTTAATGTATATACACTAAAGTGGTAACACATCATTCATTAGATGATAGTGTAAAATTAATGTATATTAATTAAACTCTAAAAAATGTTAACAAGACACTCTTCAAAACACTTTGTTCAATAAAAAAATGTTAGAAAACCTATTAGTAGTACTCCTTGATAAATACAAATCATACACATTAATCATCCCTCAAATTTAACCTTTTAATATATATATGCTTAATTAACAAGTCATAAGCATATTATGCCAATTCAGGTTCATATTGGACTTAACTACATTTTTCAGCATTACACTATTTTCGTATTTCAAGCATAACTTGAGTTCTAGACATCTAAAAATTATGTACTTTATATTGTAGGAAAGATAAAAGAAAGCCCTACAACTTTGATGAAGAACCCAAAAGCTAAATCAGATGGCTAGTGGATCAAAATGGGCTTGGAAGACGGAGTAGTCAACATTACATAAAAACCTGACCAACACTCAATGATTAGGCCATAACTTGGGCTAGAAAATTCCTTTTGGGCTCAACCCAATGACATTTGAAAGCTAAGATCCAAGGCTTGATTTCATCTGAAGACAACTTTCTTGGATTCCCCCAGATTGAGGATGATATGCTCGGTGCAAGTTGGAGACAAGTTGGTGAATAATAGCTAGAGTAGGTGAATAATTCAAAGTAATAGACAAATGCATTAGGTAATTGATCAATAAGTCCATTTGTGGACAAAACATGCTTAGTCATGACTGAGTGATCATGTTTGGAATGACATCTTTTCCCCTCATATAAATAGGAGGGATTGCTAGGGAGAAGAGCATCCAAGTTGTAGTAGAAATTACTAAGAGTTTCATTTACTTTTGTTCATCTTTTTGTAAAGTCTTCATATGGAAGGCTAAGTTTTTATTCAATTCAGGGAGTCAAGCTTATTTTCATCTCGGTTTTGAGGTTTGATCTTCATTTACATGCTTATTAAATTACATCAACCTTGTTTTTCTACTCCACTTACTTCAATTTCATATTTCTTTTATCAAAGCTTGATTGGTTAACATGTTTTGGTCATGAAATTTGTTATTGATGTATATTGTACTCTTGATTGGTTAATCATCATAAAATGATTAAAAAACATAGAGTAAGTAATTGAATTGAAGTTGTTCATTTAATTATTTACTTCAATTGGGTTCTGATTATAAAATTGATTTGGATCTAATTACATAAGATTTGATGATTATTTGGTCTTGTTAATCTTAATCAATTGAATTCTGGAAATTATTTCAGTAGTGAATCTAGGGATCATTGTATAGGGGTTCCATGTAACGTCCTAAATTTTATTAGGATAAATATTAATTAAATTAAAGAGACTAATTTAGAAAATAATTAATTTAATGGGAAATAAATAATAAGAGTGTTATTATTATTAGTTTTGTTTCGTAAAGGTAATTTTAATTGAAAAGAGAATAAGGGGGTGAGAGTGGGCCCAGGCCTAATTAGTATTTCTGTAAGGAGGGGTAACAGAGCACCCTAATCCTTATTCGTATCATTCGTCAGTAAGCGAAACGCTAAGGAGGGGAGAAAGGGAGTCTCAAGAGAGAACTGCTGAGGAGTGAACGCCAAGAATTCAAGAAAGGACTTCCTTGCTGTGATCAAGCTTCGCTTAAGGTACGGTGGGGGAGAGGGTGTTGCCTGTATATGCATGCAGGGGATGTTTGGGTAGTAATCTAAGATGTATAATTCGAATTTATAAATGAATAACTGAGAATGATGATATAATTTGGTGATTGATGATTTATTGTTTGTGTATTGACGAATTATTGAATGAGTAAAGAAGATATTGAAGATAATTGAAAAAGGGGTGATTAGGGATTGAGAAATTGGGGTTTTGATGAATGGATGCTATAATCTGTAATAGATTGATGATTTATTGAATATTGGATATTATTAATGAGTATGAATGATGTTTAAACGAAAAAGACTGATTAGGGATTGATTGGATGGGTTTAGAGAGGTGAGAAATCGTGAAATCTGCGATCTGCGTCGCGGGTAATCGATTACCAGATGTGGTAATCGATTACCAGAGTGTTCTGGGCAACCCAGAAGCACTGTTGGCTTGCTGGTAATCGATTACGGGGGTGCTGTAATCGATTACCAGAGAGTTTGTTTGCGGGTAATCGATTACAAGGGTGCTGTAATCGATTACCAGAGAGTTTGCTTGCGGGTAATCGATTACAAGGGGGTTGTAATCGATTACCAGAGACCTTGTTTGCGGGTAATCGATTACAGAAGTTTGGTAATCGATTACCAGAGTGGATTTTGAGATTCTAACTGTTTGATGATGATTGATGTGTTTGAGAGTACTTTATAATGAGTTTTGTGTTGATGATTAATGATGTTTGATGAGGATTGCGATGCTTATGATGATGAATAATGATGATATTTGATGATGAGTGTGATGATGTATTATGATGATATTTGATGATGAGTGTGATGATGTATAATGATGATGATTGACGATGTTTGATGTTGTTTATGATGACTATGATGATGATGTAAATGATGATAGTGTGTATCACTTATGATGATGATGTAAATGATGATAGTGTGTATCACTTATGATGATGATGTTATTGATGATAGTGCATGTCACTTATGATGATGATGTTATTGATGATAGTGCATGTCACTTATGATGATGATGTGAATGATCACTTTATTATGATGATGTTTGATGATGAGCATATTAGTGAATGATGATGATGATAAGTGTATATCACTTTATAATGATGATGTTTGATGATGAGCATGTTAATGCATGATAATGATGATTTATGATGATGGTGTATGTCACCTTTTGATGATGATGTTATCTAAGTTGTGCGGGCCCATAGAGGGGGTACAACTTAGGAGAGATGCATTGAGCATATGTGATGAGACCTGAATTGTGCGGGCCCATAGAGGGGGTACAATTCGGGAGGTGAACTGAGTTGTGCAGGCCCATAGAGGGGGTACAACTCAGGGGATCAAGATGAGGCGTTCGATGCACGGGCCCATAGAGGGGGTGCAACCTAGGAGTGATTGTACGGGCCCATAGAGGGGGTACAACCTATCGGATAGTGTGTGGTAACACCGGTAGACCACCTTGGTACTAACTAGAGTGATTGACGAGGTGCACCCATTGTGTGGAGTTCCAAGTCATGATCTTTGGGTAGATGATGAGAGGAGTATTGATGTTTGATGATAATGAGTATGAGTATGATGATATATGAATGATGTTATGATGATAATGAGTATGATGATATATGAATGATGTTATGATGATAATGAGTATGATGATATATGAATGAGATTATGATGATGATGAGCTTGGTGAATGTATAATGGATAGATTTATGTGTTGTGAATAGGAATGATGGCATGACATGTATAGGTTGATATAGAAGATTGATTATATGTTGAGTTTTAGATGAATGTTATTGATTGGTGATTTTAATATATTGATGGTATGATGTAATGATGTTGTGGGTGTGGGTATTCTCTATGTGTATGTATGGGTAGTATTCCTTTTCCTCACCGTATTCTGTGGATATATTTTACAGGTGTTGATGAGGACACAACTGGTGTCGATTATGAATAAAAGGGTATGCTCTGATAGATGTGACATCAGGGTGTGCTTGGGGGTTTTACCATGTTCCTAGATTAGGAGTATCTTTATGAACTTCTGGATGCCTTGTATGGCAGGAGATTATTAATTGTTTTTATTTCTAAGGAGATTTCCGTTGTTTATAATTGATTTATATTTGGAGTTTGAGTTGATTTAATAAAGTTGTTTTCAAACTATGAGATTTATCATAAGAGTGATTGTGAACCTTTTTACCTAACGTGGGACTTTCCCTTTTCTAAACTGTAATTTCTTTAATATATAAGAGTATGGGGTAGAAAGGTGTCACATTAGTTGGTATCAGAGCAGGTCGGTTCACCGGCCTTGAGTTATGAGTTTACTATGCTTTTGATGTGTTAATCTGATTGATTGATTGATTGAGTGAGTGAATTGTGTTGCTTTGGCTTAATTGTTTGTTTGTTTGGTTGGTTCATCGACTTTGAGTTATGTATTTGTTGTGCTTCTGTGGTGCTAAATTGTGATGTAGATTGAGTAAGTGTATTATTGATTTTTCTAGATTTTCAGTGTCCTGCAAGGTTGGTAAGTCTTTGATTATCTTGCTTCAAGTGATTGGGACTGGCCACCCTAATGATTTGAACATGATAAGAGAAGAGGTAACAACTTGAGGAGAGTATTTTGTCAATAACATTGCTAGAAGAAAATCTTTGCGAAAATGTTTTAAGAAAGAAAATTTTAAATAAAATTTTATGTGTGAATGATGATATGATTATTAAATTATATAATTGTGATGATTGATTGATTGAATTGTGTTGTCTTGATTGGATTGTTTGTTTGACTCCCCTACTTTTCTGTGAACCAAGAAAAGTGATGGATAGAAGAGGTAGGAATGATTGTGTGATTGCTGAAGCCTTAATGGCTATGGCGCAGGCTGTTGGCAACCTGAACCAACATCATGAGGTGGATTGGCTTGCTCGGTTCCAGAGGAACCATCCACCTACTTTTCATGGGGGTTATGATCCCGATGGTGTTGCTGACTGAATCTTCGAGATCGAGAAGATTTTTAGAACGATGGACTGCCGTTGGTGTAAAAGGTTACGTTGGCTGCGTTCATGTTATCAGGGGATGCCGGGTTCTGATGGCAGAGCACTTATCAGAGGATGATCGATGAGGGCACCGCTTTGAGCTGGGATAACTTCAAGAGGGCGTTCTTCGAGAAGTACTTTGCCCATGATGTTCGTAACAAGAAACAGATCGAGTCCCTTGAGTTAAAGCAAGGAGATGGCACCGTGGCAGATTACGTATCCAAGTTTGAAGCGCTAGTACGATTCTGCCCTACATATGAGGGAGCTGCCAATGAAGAGTCCAAGTGTGTAAAGTTTCTCAGCGGTCTTCGTCTAGAGATCAAGCAAGTGTTCAACTACCAAGGGATGACGCGCTTTCACGAGTTGGTGAACAAGTGCAGAATTTATGATGAAGGCAGCAGGGCTAGAGCGGCACATTACAAGAGTGGAGGGCCTGTGAGGAATCAGAACAAGTTCCAATCAACTAACAAGGGCAAACCGTATTCTCGTGCAACGGGAGGCTCCAAGTTTGGAGGTTTCAGTAAGGGTACACTGTAGAAGAAGTGGGTTTCTTAGGTCATGTGATTTCTAGAGGAGGTATAGGCGTAGGTCTTTCTAAGGTAGGATGTTGTGCTTAAGTGGGAGGCTCCTAAGTCAGTAAGTGAGATTATAAGTTCCTTGGGTTGGCTGGGTACTATAGAAGATTCATAGAAGGGTTTTCTAAGTTAGCTTTACCTTTGACTGAGTTGACTAGGAAGAGAGTTGCCTATGTGTGGAATAGTAAGTGCGAGGACTAGCTTCCAAACCCTTATGGAGAAGTTGACTAGTGCACCAGTACTAGTGTTGCCTGACCTTAGTAAATCCTTTGTGGTGTACTGTGATGCCTCTAAGATGGGTTTAGGTGGGGTGTTGATGCAAGAGGGTAAAGTAGTAGCCTATGCTTCTAGGCAATTGAAAATTCATGAGAGAAACTACCCTACCCATGACTTAGAATTAGCAGTTGTAGTGTTTGTGTTGAAGATTTGGAGACATTACCTGTATGGTTCCCGATTTGAGGTTTTTTAGTGACCATAAGAGCCTTAGGTATCTGTTTGACCAGAAAGAGCTGAACATGAGGCAGATGAGGTGGTTAGAGTTTCTTAAGGGATTATGATTTCGAGTTAAGTTACCATCCCGGGTAAGGCCAATGTAGTAGCTGATGCCTTGAGTAGGAAGTCTATCCATGTTTGTTCCCTGATGATTAGAGAGATGGATCTTTTAACCCAGTTTAGAGATCTAAGTTTGGCTTGTGAAGTAACATCTTCCAGTGTGAGGTTAGGGATGACTAGAGTAAGTAATGATTTGCTGAAGGATATTAGAAAGGCCCAGTTAGAGGATCCATTTTTGGTTAGTAGGCGAGAGGCTATAGAAGGGGGGGTAGTGGTGGAGAGTTTGTGATTGGTACTGATGGGGTCGTGAGGTTTGGAGATAGAGTGTGTGTGCCTAGTGAACCTAGCATTAAGATATTAGTACTAGAAGAAGGACATAGAAGTAAGCTTAGTTTCCACCCAGGATTTACTAAGATGTATCAGGATTTGAAGAAAGTATTTTGGTGGCCTAGGATGAAGAGGGACATAGAGGAGTTCGTGAGTGCTTGTTTAGTGTGCCAGAAGGCTAAGGTAGAGCATAAAAAACCTTCAGGATTGCTTCAACCCTTAAGTATACCTGAGTGGAAGTGGGATAGTATCTCTATGGACTTTGTAGTTGCCTTGCCTAAGACTGTGAAGGGACATGACTCAATTTGGGTTATTGTTGATTGGTTAACTAAGAGTGCCCATTTCCTTCCCATCAACATTAAGTATTCTTTAGAGAAGTTGGCTCAGTTGTACATCAGTGAGATTATGAGATTGCATGGCATACCATCTAGTATAGTCTCAGATAGAGATCCCAGGCTTACCTCTAGATTTTGGGAGAGTTTACGGCAGGCCTTGGGGACCCAGCTTAGGCTTAGCTCAGCTCGTCACCCTGAGACTGATGGTCAGACCGAGAGAACCATTCAATCCTTAGAGGATTTGCTCAGAGCCTGTGTGTTAGACCAAGGGGGTAGTTGGGATAGCTTTTTACCTTTGATAGAGTTCACCTATAACAATAGTTTTCACTCTAGCATATGTATGGCGCCTTATGAAGCATTGTATGGTAGGAGATGTAGAACCCTTTTTATGTTGGTGTGAGCCGGGTGAGAGTCTTGCATTAGGACCTGAGATAGTGCAGCAGACCACTGATAAGGTTAGGATAATCCAGGAGAGGATGAGGACAGCCCAAAGTAGGCAGAAGAGCTATGCTGATAAGAGAAGGAAGGAGTTAAAGTTCAAAGAAGGGGATCATGTATTCTTGAAAGTCACTCCGTGGACTGGGGTTGGTAGAGCATTAAAGTCTAGAAAGCTTACACCTCGATTTATTGGTCCTTACCAAATCCTTAAAAGAGTCGGCAATGTTGCCTATCAAATCGCTTTGCCTCCACATTTGTCTAATCTTCATAACGTTTTCCACATTTCTCAACTCCGGAAATACGTTCACGATCCTTTGCATGTGATTGAGTCGGATCATCTCGAGGTTAAGGAAAACCTAACAGTGGAAACCATGCCGTTGAGAGTTGAGGATCGGAGGGTGAAACAACTTCGAGGTAAAGAGATTCCTTTAGTTAAGGTAATATGGGGAGGACCTACACCCGAGAGTGCCACTTGGGATCTCGAAGAGAAGATGAAGGAGTCTTATCCAGAATTGTTCGCTTCAGGTAAAATTCGAGGACGAATTTTCTTTTAGGAGGGGAGAGTTGTAACGTCCTAAATTTTATTAGGATAAATATTAATTAAATTAAAGATACTAATTTAGAAAATAATTAATTTAATGGGAAATAAATAATAAGAGTGTTATTATTATTAGTTTTGTTTCGTAAAGGTAATTTTAATTGAAAAGAGAATAAGGGGGTGAGAGTGGGCCCAAGCCCAATTAGTATTTCTGTAAGGAGGGGTAACAGAGCACCCTAATCCTTATTCGTATCATTCGTCAGTAAGCGAAACGCTTAGGAGGGGAGAAAGGGAGTCTCAAGAGAGAACTGCTGAGGAGTGAACGCCAAGAATTCAAGAAAGGACTTCCTTGCTGTGATCAAGCTTCGCTTAAGGTACGGTGGGGGAGAGGGTATTGCCTGTATATGCATGTAGGGGATGTTTGGGTAGTAATCTAAGATGTATAATTCGAATTTATGAATGAATAACTGAGAATGATGATATAATTTGGTGATTGATGATTTATTGTTTGTGTATTGACGAATTATTGAATGAGTAAAGAAGATATTGAAGATAATTGAAAAAGGGGTGATTAGGGATTGAGAAATTGGGGTTTTGATGAATGGATGCTATAATCTGTAATAGATTGATGATTTATTGAGTATTGGATATTATTAATGAGTATGAATGATGTTTAGACGAAAAAGACTGATTAGGGATTGATTGGATGGGTTTAGAGAGGTGAGAAATCGTGAAATCTGCGATCTGCGTCGCGGGTAATCGATTACCAGATGTGGTAATCGATTACCAGAGTGTTCTGGGCAACCCAGAAGCACTGTTGGCTTGCTGGTAATCGATTACGGGGGTGCTGTAATCGATTACCAGAGAGTTTGTTTGCGGGTAATCGATTACAAGGGTGCTGTAATCGATTACCAGAGTTTGCTTGCGGGTAATCGATTACAAGGGGGTTGTAATCGATTACCAGAGACCTTGTTTGCGGCCCATAGAGGGGGTACAACCTATCGGATAGTGTGTGGTAACACCGGTAGACCACCTTGGTACTAACTAGAGTGATTGACGAGGTGCGCCCATTGTGTGGAGTTCCAAGTCATGATCTTTGGGTAGATGATGAGAGGAGTATTGATGTTTGATGATAATGAGTATGATGATATATGAATGGTGTTATGATGATAATGAGTATGATGATATATGAATGATGTTATGATGATAATGAGTATGATGATATATGAATGAGATTATGATGATGATGAGATTGGTGAATGTATAATGGATAGATTTATGTGTTGTGAATAGGAATGATGACATGGCATGTATAGGTTGATATAGAAGATTGATTATATGTTGAGTTTTAGATGAATGTTATTGATTGGTGATTTTAATATATTGATGGTATGATGTAATGATGTTGTGGGTGTGGGTATTCTCTATGTGTATGTATGGGTAGTATTCATTTTCCTCACCGTATTCTGTGGATATATTTTACAGGTGTTGATGAGGACACAACTGGTGTCGATTATGAATAAAAGGGTATGCTCTGATAGATGTGACATCAGGGTGTGCTTGGGGGTTTTACCATGTTCCTAGATTAGGAGTATCTTTATGAACTTCTGGATGCCTTGTATGACAGGAGATTATTAATTGTTTTTATTTCTAAGGAGATTTCCGTTGTTTATAATTGATTTATATTTGGAGTTTAAGTTGATTTAATAAAGTTGTTTTCAAACTATGAGATTTATCATAAGAGTGATTGTGAACCTTTTTACCTAACGTGGGACTTTCCCTTTTCTAAACTGTAATTTCTTTAATATATAAGAGTATGGGGTAGAAGGGTGTCACATTCCACATGATTCTAAGTTGATACGTTTAATCTCTTGAATGCATGTTATAAATAACCAATGTTTAACCATGAAAATAGCCTTTGAATTCCTTGGACTGATATTGTCTTGAATTGATTCAACCTTTGTTTTTAACTTATCTTTGTTTTCTTCAGTTTATTCAAATCAATCAAATCCCCACAAAGAAGGTTTAATTTGAGTGGATCTTTAGGGTTCGACCCAATTTGTACCATTCTACTACAAGTAGTTTGCAGATCGGAGAATTATAATTATAATTTTGTGCAGGTTCGACAACCGTGAATCCTCAAATTATAAATATATTTTAAAATTTGTTTTAACATGTTTAATACTTTTAGAGTAAAATCAATTTTACATTAAAGTCATTAATTTCTTATCCAGTTACAAAAATTGCCTTTCTAGTGGAAAAATTAATGAATACATATGGACAAAAATAATCCTATAATTTAATATTATGATATTTATCAACAAATTTAAACAAAAAAAACTTTATCAAATTACTTTTTAAATAAAATTTTAATATAAAATATTACTTGTAAACTTACTCACAAAAAATTAAGATTAAAAAATCAAATTAATAAAGTTTAATTCTAAAGTAGATTTAATTATTTTAAAAATTCAAGTTATTAATTATTCTCTCTAATTTTTAAGTGTCATTTAGATAACGACATACACATTAAGAAATATAATTTATATTTTTATTTATATTGAAATTATTATTTAGTTTATTAATATGACATTTATACCTTTATGTTATTTCTTAAAAATACTTGTTTTTATTAATTAATTATGTAAACATGAGGATATAAATGATAAAATTTTTTTATTTTTTTTCAAGTGTCATTTATGATAAGCACACATAAACTAAGAAAGACTTCATTTATATTAAAATTATTATTTAATTTTTTAATATGTTATTTATATTTTAAATATATTATCATTCTATAATTTTCTTTTTCATTAATTAGTTAAGTAAAGTTAAATACACAATTGATAAAATAATAATTAATATTATTTTAAAATTTTTAAATAATAAATATATAAAACACAAGTTTCCTTAAACGATACTTAAAAAAACGGAGAAAAAAATATCCATCTTATCTTATTATCTATCTGTATATTGTAAAATTAACTTGAACTTTGCTATTAATGTGTTATTGATGAAATATAACATATGGAATACTAAACATCTCTTAGAATACTACTCCGTACTTGAATATAAGCAAAAATAACTAAATTCACACTTATTAAGAAAGTTGGTTAAAGTCATTAAATTTTCTTGATAACATGTAAAAAGTATTTGCATTACCTAAATTACCCTACATTCAATTTTATTGAAAATTGTTTCAAGTGGACATACTCTCTTTCTATTGGCACATGATTCATTAAATATAGTAGCTGGAAAGTAAAATCAAAGGGCATTTTGGGTTTATCTCATTAATTAGGGTAAAATTAGTTAAGATTTGCTTATATTTTAGTCCACAAAATGTGAGATTTTTTTGTTTATATTCAAGTCCGGAGGGAGTACATAGGTATTATATAATTAGTGTTATTAGATATTAAATCTATTACATAATTTACTAAAATTAAAAGAAATATTTATTACACTAAATTAAATTTAAAATTTAAAATACTCTTAATTAATTATATTAATTAATTTTAAGTTAAATGTATCATTTAATCTCATTATATCCTATAAATTTAATTTAATATCTATAGGTCACAAGACTTACGATTATATTTTTATTTTGAAAATATAAAATAATTATTATAATTTTTAGTATAAAATTATGTGTATAATGTCTTATAATCATATTAAAAAATAAATTTAATTAATTTTATATTATTTAAATTCTTAAACCCTAAACCCTAATATAAAGTAAATAGATAAATAGAATAGATAAGAGAGATAATAAATGAAAATATTAATGTATAAAATAGAGAGATAAATAATATATTGGAAAAAACATATTAAATTCAATGTAAATCAACACATTTATCATATTTCTTAATATGCATATTTATGTAATAAATTAAATAAACGGAAATGGATAATGAAAGAAACTATTTTAATATAATAATTAAAAAAAGTAAAATTATAAGTGTGATTAAAAGAAAGAAACAAAAAGAAATAGTAGAAGCATGTCTGCTTCATGTGGAAGATACCCGTTGTTCATAAGAAAAATCATTTTATTTAAATGAGAATAAACAAAAATAGACAATGAGAAAAACTGTTTTAATATTATAATAATAATAATAATAAAAGAAAAATAAATTGTGATAAAAAAGGAAAAAGCAAAAAAATGGTAGAAGCAAAAGTGCAGAACTGTAAAATTTACTTGAGCCTTCATATTAATTACTATCACAATTATGTTATATCTATTAATGAAAAAATTAATCTTGATTGTTCAGTTACACAATTTCTCTAAATACAAAATGTATACTCTTAGGCGTCATTCGGGGTGGTTGCGAGTTTTCAGTTTTTGATTTTTAAAAATTTTAAATCAAGTTTTTACGATTCAAAATCAACAATTGAAAGTTTGATTTTGTGGTTTTCAAAACATACATTTTGAAAACCACAAAAAGAGGTTTTCAGTTTTTGATTTTGAGTTGTAAAAGCTTGATTGAAAATTTTTAAAAACAAAAAACTGAAAACTCACAACCACCCCGAACAACCCCTTAAATATTCATATTCAATGTTTCATAATTTTATTGATCGGTTTTAATTTTTTACAATAAAATATATATGTAAAAAATGCACAAAACTAAGTATTAAAATATAATCACTAAAAATAAAAATTAAACTATATTAAAAAGTGATTATATTTTACATTTTATTTTCTACTATTTTTCAATTAATATATATTACTTATTTTTTTTTCTGCCTTATTTTGAGGTAAAACCAATTAAAATATGTTTGTAAAATAAGTTTGAAAATCCTTCTTATTATTGAGTTGAAATATAAAAAAAATACACTAAAAATGTAACGTGTAAAAAAGTATTTAATCGACTTTCTCAATATATATAAAATTAAACATTTCAATTTTAATTAATTTTGTATAATTTTCATAAATTTTCGATTGAAAAGAAATATTAAAAAATATAAATAAAATCCGTGATCTCTAGTTATGTCTCTAAAAATAACGGTAAGTAATGTGACAAGCATGAAATAATGAACACTTTTATTTTTTGTTCCAAAAAATAATGAACACTTGGAATTCAATTGAATGCAGTGTTACTGTTTGAAATAATGGACCTGAAATCATCAAAGTTGTGTTAGTACTACTACTCATCAGACTCACGTGCTGTGGCATCTGCGAGAGATGTGGTAGAGAGTTTTCCAATAACGAGGATCGACGTGGTGACATTGGGGACGATGTCCATCACATGATATCTATGTATGCCCAAGGTTTCACGGGCTTTGGTCCCTACCAACAAGCACCGATAATTAACTTACCTACATGGGTTTCAACTTTCAAATTTGAGGCTTGAGTTTCAGTTGGCCCAAATCTAACACTATGTTTGGATGTAGAGTGAAAATGGAAGGAAGAAAAATAGAAGGAAAGAAAAGAAAAAAAAGAAAAAAAAGAGAAAAAAAGAAAAAATATAAGAATTTTTTAATTATTTGGTTTGAGAGAAAAATTAGGGAAAGTGGGAGGAAAGAAAAGTAAGAGAGATATAAATTTAATATTGAAAAGAAAAGTTTTTTATACAATTACTTTTATACCCTTCAAATAAATTAATAAATTAATTGTAATAAAGTGATGTTTTCCTGTATCTCCTTCCATAGCCCAATATGCATACTTAAAAAAAATAAAATTCCAGTAAAAAAATAACAGAACAATAAAAGGAAAAAAAAGGGTGGCAATGGATTTACTTTCATTAAAAATTTATTTATAGCATTTTGTTTCATTTCTTTCTTTGCAACTCTTTTGGAGGCATTAATCCAACATTACTTTTATTCAACCCCAAGACAATCATTTGATGATTTGCAGTAGAGATGCAAAGGCGTGAAGGTTGATAGGATGGTCGTTGTGATTTGAGATTTAGGTGGTTGGGTAGTAAAGTGTTGGCTATGAGTGGTGGTTGGGATGAGGTTGGATGGCGTTCTGCGAGGATGGTGGCTTAAGGGCGACGTGCGTGGTGACTTGGCGGTGGTACACAACATGACTGGGTTGCGGGATTTGGAGGTATAATGCTTGATTTGAGTTCGCAGTGGCTAGGAACAGGGAAGGTGGTGCGCGGTTTCTACGTTAGATTGAGGAGTGGGTGGAAGCGGCGGGTCAACAGGTTGTGGAGTGGTCAAAATTACATAGCCAATCCTGTGAAAATAAACGAAGAAGATGATGTGAATTTTTGAGGATAAAATTGTCTTTTGTTAGATAACGGTGCAGCTAGCGGCTTTTCTTCGCAAGAGAGCGCGAAAAATAAAAGTATGGGCGCCGCCACCTTTATTCTCTTTTCCACTTGTTTTTGCGGACATCCAAACAAGCGAAAATTAAGTTTTCCACACAAAATCATTCCTGCAGTTTTCCTTCCTCCCTAAATCAATAGAAACAAACAGAGAGTAAATGTTGGTGATTGAATTGGTAAAAACACTTGTTAAGTTTGATGATTTAACCTTTGTTAAATTATGGTTAAATCAATAATAATTAAATATAATTTTTAATATTATATAATATTTTCAAATAATAAAGTAAGATAAAATCATAAGAAATTAAGATATATGAGATTATAAATTGATATAAAGGATTTTATTATATGTATTATAAGATAAAAAATTACTAATAAATTGATTAAATGATAAATATTTATGTGTAATTCTTAAAATTTGTCTTTATTTAAATCTAAAAAACAAATTAAATATAAAACAAAATGGAATATTTTAAAATTAATTGGTTCAATTGGTTTTTCGGCATCGATTTTATACTGATTTTCACCAATTTTTGACTGGTTTAACCGATTCTTGACTGTTTTTTTATTGATTTTTTTGTGATATGGACTGAACACCATATCAATTTCTGGTCGAACCAATTAAACTAACCGGTGTTGTCCGATTTTGTTAACTATTGTTTCTCATCGAGGATTCAAATGCTAAATTTTGTATCAACCATGTAATATCTTTCATTTCTAATACACATAGCAATGCTATAGTGGTTCAATAAAGGTAGTTTAGTTCTTATAGTAGACAGTGAACAAGTGGTCGCAATCAGGGACTATGAGACATTCATTGTTTTTCCCTAACATTTATTCTTGTTGGATGTATCAGCAGTTTACCACAACTAGTTAAGTAGATCATATCTCTCTCAACCACTACATTTAAAAAAAAAGTATTTGATTACATTTTAAATTTCTTTAACTTATATATTTATGTGATTTTATTTATTTTCATTTTTCTTCGACCCAACTAAATTTCTTTATTTTTAAAATTAAATAAATTTGATCATTCCATTAGAGAGCTATAATATAGTTGATAAAAATTTGATGACACTGCTTACAATAATGACATAACTTATAAATCATCTATTATATAAAATTTTAAAATGATTCACCTATCTACTTTAATCAATCTCATGGACCAACAAAATAGTCACCCAACTCACATATCACCTAGAACCCTCCAGTCACTACCAATCATTATCTTCACCTCCCCATTCAAACACCATCACACCAAAATCCACACATACCAAGCCTATCACATAACTAGTACTACCTAGCACCATGAACCACAATTAGCCAATCACTAATATACTTAATGGTTGTCGTTGAGGAACCAACACCATCACCCTTTAATTGTATCACTATATTAGATCCATAACCTATAATAACTACCTTTGATCAATCACCACACAAAAAACAAAGCCATCACCATAACAACCAAAAACAAAATTATTATCACCCACAATTGCTTATCATCACACTACCAACCAAGAAAATCCACATTTACCACACACATCCACCAAGTCCAAGTAGTTAAGCATTTCGTGGAAAAAAAAAAAAACTTAGGGATCAAAATCCCACACAGTCCAAGCTAGATGGACCAAAAATGTAAATTAGTCTTTTATTTAATTAAATAATTTATGGTCAAATGCACTTTACTTCCTAATTTTTTAGTGTGATTGTACTTTTCACGCTAATTTATTAAATTAAGCATATATCTCCTTAGTTCAACACTCCTCATTGCAAGTGTACAAGAAGTAGTTAGGTATTATTCATCACAAGGAAATAAAACTTGGTAATTGGAATTCTAGATAAAGAATAGCAATGTAGTATTAGTCTTTTGAAACACTAAAAACTTGACTTTATTGACATGGATAACTTACTTCTTGAAAATTTGAGATAACAATTTTAGGTCATGTTTATATTAAATAAAAATTTCGTATTTACACTTGTTTTAGTCCAGGTATGATTTATCTTTAACTTTTAATATCTTTTTTCCTTTGAAGAAATATTTTAGTATTAATGATGAATACTCATCATAAGAGAATCATATACAATTTTCATATCAATGATTTGTTCTAAGAAGTGCAAACCAAAAAAGGAATGTTGTGTAGCACGCACACAACTTTGGCTAAATATGATTGACTCCATCCAATCTAATCTCACCATCTTTTTGTTTGGTTAAACTTAGGCTGAGACTCCAAAACCTTCTTTTAGAATTTTTTATGTTATGAGTATAAATCTGTAAACAACATCATTCACACAACTCAAGATATTATATGTCATCTGCAATGATATAATTTCTACTTTTTCAATTCACTTTTGTGAATGTACCAAAGTTATCATGAGATATAAACTTATGAATTATTCTGCAATGATTTTTGTTATCAACATTATTGCTAGAGAATACTTATTATTATTGTTAAAGAATATGGTTAAAAAAAAATTCAGACAACCTTAAGTGGATGCTATAGAACCATTACTAAATCAAAATGTGATCAAACAAGGACCATACATTGTTTAGTATCGAAGTATTCAATAAAACATGTTTCTGAAAGAAAAAGTGTTTAACAAAACCAATTGAACAAGCCTTTCTACAAGTTGAAATTAGATACAAATGTCATAGCTTATGGCTTCTAAATGTTTGGCAGTGCTAAATGTTTGGCAGTTACTTGTAGGTAATTTTTTTTCCATCTTGTAAAATATTGATAGTTTAACAATCACACGTGTTTGGTTATGATATTCCTAGTCAATGATGCTTGATCATGTCAGGAAATATCAATATGAATATTGCTTTCCTAAAGTGTTTTTCATTTTCCTTGACCAAGTGAAAACCTACTTTACTTTTGCTTCCATATGCCAAACATCTACCAAAAATGGTAAAAAGTATATCTATATTAGGATTAACTAAAAGTGACATCTAAACCACATATGGTTACATATTCATATCAAGTTAGAAGACTTATTTTATCTCTCCTGAAATTTTCGGTGCTAATAGATTTGATATTTCCATACTTGTTGATTTCACTTATTGCATCTCATAACTTTCCTAGACTTTGATATTTTGTAATAATTTATTGGCTCGTCTGGACCCTCTTTTGCAACTTTCTAGACCTACCAAGTTGCCATTTTTTATATTTTGTGGTTCAACATTTTTAATTTCAATAACCTCCCATTGGCTTTCATCCAACATTGGGTATATTATATATTCGTAATGAAATGCACGAGGAAGACACAAGAAATGGGTTAAATTGGGTTTTCTTAAAACTTGAAATGCATGTTCAAAGAATGATTGTAAAATCTTCAGATTGAGTCTGAAGTGTGTTATGCATAGTCTGAAAATTTCAGACTGACAGAAAGATTAATTTGAAAGGAGATTTTCACAAAGGTCTTAATTGCCACAACTAAATCCCCAGGTTTAAAACACAAATAAAATGTAGAGATAAAGATGGAGAAGACCACACAGAAAGATATATACTAGTTCGCACCAAACCACATGTGCTACATTCAATTCCTTACTTCTTTAGGAATTTTCTCTAACTTGGGTACCTTACATGTATTCTTAGTAGCCTCTTCCGGCTTTACATGATATTTTTATCACTAGCCTTCCCAGACCTTAAAAAGGTATGGTTTAAAAGACAAGCTTCCCTAGCCTCAAACATATCTTTTCAAAGAAAGAAGAATAAATTCTCTAATTCTTAACACACTGAGTGTGGATACAAAAAAAAAATAAAAACAACATTATCAGAGTTTCAAATCAAAACTAGTTTGAAGTGAAAACTTAAAGAATAAATGGATGAAATAATAAGAAAGAATTTTGGCATCGTGTAGGCAAGCTTTAGAGTGCGTTTCTTGTTTTGTCTATTCTTTAAGTTCTTTCATCCTCTATTTATAGACTCCCAAAAGTTAAGACATTGTGAGACATCGTGTTTACGTTGTCTCAATCTCAAAGCATTTAATGCATGGAGTCGTTGGTTTGCTTCTGCGACCGTAACATGTTGCTTTATGTCAATCCATAGTGCCTTTTCACAGTGCTAATGTCCTTTCTAAGATTCTTTCCGCTTTGGTGTTGATATCCTCATGACTTTTCAGAATTATGCCCTGTGACTTTCCTTGACAGTAAGTTAGTAGTCCTTGAGTCTGAGGTATGAGCTTTTAAATTTTGAAATCTTCAGATTTAGTATGTGTTCTGAAATAAGGCTTGGTCTTTAGAGGGTTCGGGCTTCAGACTTTGATTCTTCATAAGACCTTCAAACTGATGATGGGACTGAACTCTTCAAACGATGACAACCCTGCTTTAGACGATGATAATCTTGAGCGCTTTAGACCGTGTGATGAGTTTAGGACTTGAAGACTCTTCAGACTCAACGTACTAACTTATGACATGCGTTGTTCCAACTCCAGACCTTGTTAGATCTTAAGACTTATTAAAATATTCCAAGTTGTTGATAATAGAAACTCAAGGATTTTCAGAACTTATCAGGTCTTTAAAATATCATCTTTCTACATGTTCCTCTTGTTAAGCTTTTAGAAAATATTCATGGCGAATAGGAATATAAGCTATATCTTATCTTCTACATGTACATGTCTCCAAGGCTAGGTTGACCATGATTTTTTTTTCCATCAAGACAAACTTGGTAATTTCCATCACCAGCATAATTGGTTTCACAATTAAATGAAATCCTTTCATTAGCCTCATCCTAATCATCTCTATCATTGTAAAAAAATGGCGAGTCTCTGGTTTCTAGAATGTAGGCATTAAACCTTTAGCATTAATAATGCCTTAATTAGTGTATATTTAATTAGATTTATGAAATATTTTTTTTTTTAAAAAAAAAACTAATATTATACACCATTTTTAAATAAAAGTAGCTAATATTTTATTTAGTTTATTTTGTGTCAGAAATAATTTATAATCGATTTTTTAAAGATTTTTTTTGGAAAGTGATTTATTCAAAAATGATTATGCATTTATCAGTTTATTTGTATAGGCTAGCTATAGATTCTATCATTATGGAAAACGTACTTGAGAATTTGACCAAATTCTTAGAATTGGACCAAACTAATTCATTACTTCTAAGTTGTTGTAAATGATTTTGTGCATGTTTGGAGACATGTTTACATTTTCAAAATCACGTTGAGATTATGCAAATGTGTTTTGATTATTGTGCCAATGTATTTGGTCGTTGTAAACTGAAATTGATTTTGCCTTTAAATTCATGTTTGAAAAGACATGATAATTAAATTGTAATTTTTATATTGAGTTAAAAATAGTTATATTGAAGTTCACTGCAAACTTACTCTTAGGAGAAAATTTTTCAAACATAAATCACGTTACTTCAAACTCATTTTTAACCGGTACATTATGCAAAATCAAATTCATTCAAATTTAAGTTTGTAAATGTTTACCCAAATTGAGTTTGATCAAAGTTACTTTACTCAATATTATAAACATTGAATTTCATCAATCCAACCGTTAGACTGAGAGTTCTATATAAATAAATCAAATCTAAAAAAATTCATACAATTAAAAAAAATTAACACTTCATCAGACAACTTTATTTTAATATATAATATATTTTTAAAAATATAGGTACATATTGACTATAAAATTACACACCTACAAGTTCCTAATTTATCTAAAAGTTAGCGTGCATGATCAACAAGTTAGTATCATATTATTTAATGGTTACATTCGTTAAATTTGTATTTTACAAAAAATGATTAACAGATTTACTTTAACAAGAGTTATTAACTCTTAGAGTAACTTGATCTACATCATAAAAAGAGATAAAATACTAGTTATTAGTTGCAAATTTTAACGGGGAGTAGGTGTAGGTACATACATTATAAGCTCATGAAATACTGGTAATTAATCATTTACCTATAACTTTACATGGTCCCATATCTCATGAAATTCTCTTTTAACAAAAAATAAAAATTTTCTCATCTATCAATCTTTGATTGTTTGGCTTATGGTCAAAATGCACACATCACCCACAAGTTTTCTATTCGGGCATCTCTTAGATTTTTTTTAGGATACCCCCATGGTTAAAAAGGATATAAAATACTACATTTATCTTTAGGAAAAACTTAGGTCACAAACATGCTATTTTTCATGAACATATTTTTCCATATTAAATACTTAATCCTTATAATTCTAAATTGGTTTTACCCCTGCCACCAACAAAAGATACTATTATTTCACTCTTTTCTCTATCCAATTCCTAAGGAATAATTACCCTCTAATGATCAACCAACATCAAATCATGTTCTGCCTTTTTCCATTGCACTAAAACCTAATAACTAACATCATCTACCATTGTTGTTCCTCCACCATATCTTCCACATTGTTCATGACATATGAGCATGGGTGTAAATTGGGGTAAACTATTTGTGAATTATTTGGGCTTGACTCATCAAATGCTCGATTAAACTCATTTATTTAATTAAAAAAATAAACTTAAACTTAAAGTTGGACTTAATTATTTAAATGAGTCAAACACAAACTTTATATATTTGACATTAAGGGCTCATGAATAGCTCTTTTTATTTTATATATATATATATAGACACACTCACACATAAAATTAATATAAATAATTAAAGTAAAGTATGGTTAGTAAATATTTTAAAAAAACCATAAAGTTATAAGTTCATTGAAAACATTAAAATTAGAAAAAAGAGGGACCATTTTCCAAGTGGATACCAAGTCTTTATAATGATGAAATATAAGAATATTATTTACGGAGTAGTTATAAAAATATAAGAAGATATAGTTTATTTACATCTAAATTTATAATTGTTAATATAAAAAATAAAGAAAGATGATCAACTAATTCAAAAATTTTGGAAGGAAATAGATTACTCACTCATTATACTAAATATGTAATACATATTTAATTATAATAATTACGCTAACAATATAAGTGATATAAAACATATTATTAAACCCTAAGGGTCCGTTTGGTGCACAGGATAAGAGACAAGATAGGATAACTTTATCCTGTCTTTTCACTTATCATGTGTTTGTTGCACCAATAGGATATGATAACTTTATCATGTTGCTTATCCTATCATTTCCTCCTAGTGTAATTCTTATCCTAAGGGGGGAGTTGGGTTAGGGAGTGATAGAATAGGATAGGATAAGATAAAAAAATTTCTTCTCTTCCTCATTTGTCCTCTCTTTCCCTCTATCTGGCTCTCTCCTCTCCTTTCTCTCCTCTCCTCTCCTCTCTCTCTCTCCTCTCCTCTCTCATCCCTCTCTCGCCTCTCTCCTCCCTTTCTCTCCTCTCTCTTGTCCCCTCTCTCTCCTCTCTCTCCTCTCTCTTTCTTTCCTCTATCTCTTGTTCCCTCTCTCCCCTCTCTCTCCTCCTCCCCTCCTCGCCTCTCTCTCTCTCTCTCTCTTTCCTCTCTCCTCCCTTTCCTCCCTCTCTCTGCTCTCTCTCTTCCTCTCTCTCCTCTCTCTCTCTTGTTCCTCTCTCCTCCTCCCTCCCTCCTCTCTTTCTCCTCCCTCTCTCCTCTTTTTTATTAAATTTAAATATTTCTTATAAATAAATATTTTTTATTCATGTATGCTTTATTGAAAAATTAAAAATTAAAAATAAAATTAATTTAATTTTATAATAAGGGTAATTTTGTCATATCAATATTTTTTATATGTTATCCTATCATCATCTATCCATTTCAAACATATGATAAAATAAAAATAATGTTATCTGCCTCTTATCCTGGTATGCATCAAACATAAGATATGATAAGAGCTTATCATGCTCTTATCATATCGTGTTGCTATCCAACTTGTCTATCCTATCATATCCTGTCAACCAACGGGATCTAAGTGTGTTAGGAGGGAAGGTGAAAGTTTATAGGAACTGCTTCCCTCCTTTGTGTTTGTAAGTGTGGTTAGGTTACAAAGTTTTCTCCCCTCCTTCCTTCTTTAACTTTCCCCTCCTAATCCTTTTCTTCCATCAAAACTCCCAAACATACCTTGGTTTTGCTTTTTATTTTTAATAATATCATAAATATTTTTTTTTCAATTATGGTGTTCTATCATCTTACTTATTAAAAGATTTAATTACATTATTGATCGCTCTAGTTTAGACTACAGATAATTTTGATCTCTTTATTTTTTAGCCAATCATTTTTTTATTTTTAAAATTAAGCAAATATAGTTGTGTTAATTTTGTTCCATCTAAAAGTCTTAATTTTTTCTATACAAATATTTGGAGGTTTTCGATGGAATTGATATATATATGAAATAATTTAAAGGTTTAGAAATTAGAAACATAGTTGAAATTTGAATGGTTTTTATTACGTGAGTTTGAGGTTTGAAGAGTAAAAAATTTAAGATGTATTTTTTTTTTTGAACGGAATTTCATATTTTGGTTGGTAATTTTTTAGCAAAAGAAAATTTAAAAGACTTTAATTAATTAAGTTTAAAAATATTTTGAGTGGAAAATTAAAAATTTAAGAATTTTAAGTAAAAGAAAGTAATAGGACTTAAAAATTTGAAAAATTGAATTTATTCATAATATTTTAAAAAAATTAAAATCACGTATCAATTACAAACAAAGAATTTATTCATAATTTTTTTTTTTGGCAGGATGTTCTTGCTCTCGCGCGGTTTCATTTTCTTTAATTAATACACCCATAATGTTACCATGTGGCCCATGATAATGCTAAATGGGCTCTCAATAGTCAATATCATATTAAAGAGTGGCCCTGGTTTTAGGAATTGACCTGTTATGCATTGGACTTCGCTCCATATTTTTTTTATTTTTCATAAAAAATCATGCACACAGGCACAACACTCAATCACTTTTCATATTGACTAACTACACGACGTAGGAGGTAACTGTCCATTGAAATAACGTTTTACACCACGTTTTCCATTCACCTATAACTCAACGGTGCATATACAGAAAATGAAACTAAAATCCAACAGTAATTTCTATATCAAAACAAATCTTTTGAAAAATTTTCCGTGACCGCAGAAAGAAAAACAAAAGGAAAAGAAATTCATGTCATGTATATTCTCAACCTATATGTGTATCAAAATCAAGCAAAATTTTTTGAAAATATTTCCATAACCGCGAAAAAAATGAAATGAAAAATATTGAGCGTAAAATTTTTGCGACTTGTTTTGAAGATGGGGAATAAGGAGGTAACAAACTAACATTTTATAAACATATGAAAAATATTAATATAATTAAATTAATTACATTATTTGCATGATCAAACCATCATTTTTTTAAATGGATTACTACAAGTTAAGAGAATAATCCCCATCTCCAATGATGGAATGTGAAAGCTTCACTAGTGCAAAATTATTTAGGATTTTACAAGAAGGATTAACATCAGTTATTTAAAAAGCAATGTAGAAAAAGACGCGGTGGCAATTTTAAAATTAATCGAACCTTTGTAACCTCGGTTCCATTATACCCCATGTAGAAAATAGCTACTAATAGTAAAAAAAACTCAACTTAGGTCAAACAGAGCTTTCCCTATTTCGTTCACAAAAATAAAAAATTTCACTGTTTTGCGCCTCCTCTCTGATTGTCTCTCATCGTTTCCCGCGCTTTCCCTCATCGTTGTCTCGCCATCGTCATCTCCGTCTCCGTCTCGTCTGCGGTCGTGTCATCTCTTCGGCGCCGTGTGGCTCGCCGTTGTTTCGCGCCCTCGTTCACGGCTCTGGTTTAGTTTAGTTGGACATTGAAATACATTGCCCTTAAGGAATAATTTGGACCCAATCCAACATATGGTATGAAAGATTAGTTGAAGGGGCACTGGCAGAAATAGGTAGAGGAATATAAAGAATGTAAAAGGAATATGACAAAAAATATAAATGGATTAGAAATAATTTGTAAATTTTGAACACTGCAGGATTTAGATTTTTCAAGTTAGTTGTTTTGTTTGACAATGATATAAGATACACATGCAAAATGTAATCAATAATTATGATTTATTTAAGTAGTAGCTCACATTTCCTATTTTATATATCACTTTAAGAATGTGCGTTTTTAGACGTGAAAATGTAGCGACGACCATATACCATCGTTACTAGTCGTCGCTATAGCATTAAATGCGAAGTTCAACGCATAACTGTGCAATTAATACATTGTGACAGCCTAGCCGTCGCTAGGTTTTCCTATTGTAGCAATGACTAGATCGTCTCTACACTGAAAAAATCATTTTTTTGAAAATTAAAAAATATACGTAGCGACGACCACTAAGTTTTTTATTAAGAATTAAAATTGGCGCATCTACGTATATTTTTAACTTAGCGACGAATAGTTTAAAACTTACGGCACAAAACTCTTTTCCTCTCCCCTCTTCTTCTTCCTCCTTCCTCCTCTTCTTCTCCCGCAGCCCCCTCCTTCCCCACCTCCGGCCACCTACTCCTCTCCCTCTCTCTCGTTCAACTTCAATTCCTCACCGATTAAACACTCCCCCTCGTACAAAGGTTCATTTTGAATCGATCAGAAGCTTCGTTAGTTGCCCCTCTGTCCCTCCTCCCTCTTCCTCATCCTCCGTCCACCATCACCAACCATTGTCCAGGTAATTATTTAATTAATTTATATTTTTTAATTATAGTTATATAATTATATATTTTGTTATTTAATTATATAGGTAGTTATTTAATTAATTTATGTTTTTGTAATTATAGTTATATAGTTATTTAATTATATAAGTAGTTATTTTAGTTATTTAATTTATTTAAATAGTTTATTTTATTTAGATTGAAAATGTTAAATTAAAATATGATTTAGAAATGTTTGTAGGATGATTATTGTTATTTTATTTTGTTTATGTTTTTAATATTTAATTTAACCTTATTAAAATTAGGTCGAGGTGGACAAAAGGTCTCACCCATTAGAGGGAGGTCCGTCCCTCCTCCGGGCGAGCTTGCTGCACAGGCAGCTCGCGCACGTCGGGAAAGGACCAACCTCCCTCTCCCTGAGCAGCTGCCAGAGCAGCCTTCTTTCTCAGCTTCTCCAACGTGCGTGATGCCCACCCATGCAGAGGTTGCCCAACCTGATACAACAGTTGCAACCTTCATTGACTCGATAACGTTCATCCATACTCCGGGGATATCAGGTGGTTGCCCCCGAGGTGTAGGATGATCCGCCACATCTTTCTGACCCAAGGGTGAGGGCGACCCCCGGGCTGACATTGATGACGAGGCTGACCCTGAGCCTGATGTGCAACAGCCTCCACACTGGGGTGCCAACTCTAGTGCCGATCATGAGCGGGACCCTCACGGTAGGGTTATCATCCGACCATATGGAAGAGGGCGAGTTTCTACAATTTTTCATTTCTTTAGTATTTGAATTTTTATAAGTGTTTAGTGTTAACATTGAATTTCTTTATTTTGCAGTTGGGTGCCTAGTTTGCACGGTTGGAGGAGGACTTCACACGACTCCGACAACAATTGCAGTTAGTGCTGGATGCCCGCAGTGCAGGTGGTTCTACCAACTTCAGTCAGGCTCAGGCGCACCTGCACTAAGATGGCGTCCTGGATGACCAGCCCTTGGATGAGGATGAGGATGAGGATCATGGCGCACCACCACAGTAGCGTCATCGCCGTCAGCCGTGATTTTTTTTTATTTTTTATTCACTTATGTTTGTATACACTTTGTATATGTAATGTTTATATATATATATATGGGTGTTTTTATATAGTATTTATTATTTTTCTTTATATTTTAGATCGTTAACAAATATGATATTAATTTATAAAATAAATAAAAAATTGAATTTCTATAACAATTCAACTGTAAATTCGTAAATCAGAGTAAAATTAAATATAAAATCGTAAATTTAATTAAAAAATTAATATAATTATTAGTGACGGCCATGGCCGTCACTAGTTAAAAAAATTTTAAAAATAATATAATTATTAGCGATGGCCAAGACCGTCGCTACGTTGTGACGGCTTAGTGACGACCTGTGATCATTTCCCTTTGCGACGGATTTCAGCATAGCGACGACCTTAACGTCGGGCGAGAAGACGCTACGTAGCGACGACTTATTTTGCTCATTGCTACTGTATTAACGACGAGCATTTTAATGTTTTTGTGGCCATCGATAAGTCGTCGCTAATTGCATGGTAGCAACGGTTTTCCCCTTCTAGCGACGGCCAAAAGCCGTCGCTAATTCTCGAATTTCTTGTAGTGTATGTTGTCGTTTAAAATATATGAAATAATATTTTTTTCATGTTCTAATTAGCTCATTTCTTTTGAAATTCCATATATCAAGAATAAATGAGTAGTTTTTTTTCCCTTTTGAATGATTCATTTAATTAATGAGGAACCATCCACTTTATTCCTAAAAAAGAAGATAAGAGAGGAATGGTTTTTCCACTTTAGGCCATATTATCTCTAGGAAGGGCATAGAGGTAGATCCTGCAAAATTAGATGTTATTTCACACTTGCCTTACCCCTCTTGTGTGCGAGAGGTTCGATCTTTTCTTATACATGCAGGTTTCTATCGCAGGTTTATTCAGGACTTCAGTCGGATAACCCTTCCGCTGTCCAACTTGCTGTAGAAGGATGTTACTTTTGAGTTTGGAGAGCGGTGCAGAGAGGCATTTGATCGCCTCAAGAGAGCTCTCACCACTGCTCCCATTATTTAGCCACCAGATTGGACGCTTCTGTTCGAGTTGATGTGTGATGCATCAAACTATGCATTGGGAGCTATTTTGGCACAAAGGGTTGGTAAGCTGTCTCATGTGATATATTATGCATCTAGGACTTTGGATTCAGCACAGGTAAATTACACTACCATTGAGAAAGAGCTATTAGTAATTGTTTTTGCATTGGATAAGTTCATATCTTATTTGCTAGGCTCTAGGGTAGTGGTTTTTACTGATCATGCTGCTCTGAAGTTTCTTTTGAAAAGACAGATTCCAAACCCAGGTTGATTAGGTGGATGCTACTGCTCCAGGAATTTGATTTGGATATCCAGGATAGGAGTGGTACACATAATCTTGTAGCAGACCATTTGAGCCGCATTGAGGGAGCGGAGGATGCATCTCCTATCCGGGATGACTTCCTGGATGAGCAGTTATTGGTTTTGCATGATTCCCATCCCCCTCCCCTTACCCCTTGGTTTGCTGATATTTTTAATTATCTTGTTTCATCTGTTTTTCCACCCTTGACATCTAGGACTCAGAGATAGACTTAAGAGTGATGCCAAGTATTATGTATGGGATGATCCTTATTTATGGCGTTTTTGCAGTGACCAGGTTATTCGTAGGTGTATTCCAGATCATGAGATCTAGTCTGTACTTCAGTTCTGTCATGCCTCTCCTGTTGGAGGACATCTTTGACCCCAGAGGACATGACAAAAGGTGCTGGATTGTGGATTTTATTGGCCTACGATTTTCAGAGATGCCTGGAGAGTCTCCTCTAAATGTGAGTAGTGTCATAGAGCAGGAGCGACCATTTCTAGTAGGCAGCAGATGCCCCCAGCAGCCTATGTTATTTGTGAGATTTTTGATGTATGGGATATTGATTTTATGGGCCCATTTCCTGTTTCTTTTGGTTATATATATATACTGCTTGTTGTGGACTATGTATCCAAGTGGGTGGAGGCTATAGCCACAAGGACTAATGATGCTCGAGTTGTGGATTTTGTCAGGTCTAATATCTTTTGCAGGTTTGGAGTGCCTCGAGCCATTATTAGTGACCAGGAGACTCATTTCTGTAACCGGTCCATGGAGGCTTTGCTGAAGAAGTATGGGGTGATGCATAGAGTTTCTATACCATACCACCCCCAGACTAATGGACAGGCTGAGATCTCCAACAGAGAGATCAAGAGGATTATGGAGAAGATGGTGCAGCCTAACAGGAAGGATTGGAGCCGCCGCCTTGATGATGCTCTCTGGGCTCATAGGATCGCCTACAAAGCACCTCTTGGGATGTCTCCCTTTAGAGTTGTTTTTGGTTAGGCGTTCCACTTACCTGTGGAGATTGAGCATCGGGCATACTGGGCAGTGAGGGCTTGCAACTTGGATTGTGACTAGGCAGGAGAGCAGAGAAAGCTTCAGCTGCAGGAGCTTGATGAAATCCTCCTGGAGGCCTATGAGAACTCAAAGTTCTACAAGGAGAAGACTAAAAAATTTCATAACCAATGTATTGCTAGGAAAGAGTTTGTTGTAGGCCAAAAAGTTTTGTTGTTTAATTCTAGACTTAAGCTCATGCCTGATAAGCTTCGCTCTCGTTGGGTTGGACCTTTTCTCATTACTCATGTTTATCCTTATGGTGTTGTAGAATTGAAAAGTGAGTCCACGAACAAGACCTTCAAGGTCAATGGCCACCGTCTCAAGTTATTTCATGAAAGCCCCGCTTTGGTAGAAGAGACGGTTCAGGAGATTAACTTGGAGCTTCCCACATTTCCCTCAAGTGCAAATATTTCGACCTTGATGAGGGAGTCTCTTTCCCCACTTTTTTCATTGCACTATGTCTCTTGTTCTCTAATTTGATTATTTTTACATTGAGGACAATGCGTGATTTAAGTGTGTGTGTGTGGGGGGGGGGGGAATCTACAATACTCCAAGAGTAGGTACTCCTTCCATTTGAAATCAAATACCTGGCATGATTAGTTATGGATCCCCAATTTTAATTTAAAAAAAAGAAGTTAAAAAAAGAAAAAACTGTCAAATAATAAAGGGGAGTACTGAGGAGTGGGTGCTCTTGGAGTACTGAAAATTTGTTCATGGGGGAGGAGATTTGTAGTTTAGGACTTTAGGAATTAGTATGTTGTTAGGAAAAATAAATATTGTTTGTTGTTTTTGCAGTAAAAAAATTGTTGTATGAAATTTAATGTATACTGTCTTAAATTTGCTGTTTTATGAAGTTGTGAGCTGTTGCGTAGCTATTCTGTAGCTACTGTTGCTGTTTACAACAGAATTTTATACAACAATATTTTACAGCAAAAATTTCATTTTACATCAGAATTTTGACAGTTATCTATATTTTACAGCAAAAAAATAGAATTTTGATAGTAGGAAAATAATACATTTGGTATGTTTTTATTGGATTTTTAGGATTTGTGTTAGTGGTTGACATTTTTATCATTCTTGGATAATTGGTTTCATGATTTATTTTGAATGGATTCCTTGTAATTTGGTGAATATTTGGGTTTTGATAATTATTGGGTTGAATCTTTTGTGATAGAGTTGTCCTTGGTGAGATTTTGAGTCTTATTGTTGGATGGACCATTCTATGTCATTCTCTCTTTTTATTGTGTGAATTCACTCATGTTTGCTTGTGCTCTAGAATATGGCTTGACTCTTTAATTTGCAACTTTGTTCACATGCATGTATTGAGATGATTGAGGCATTCTTTGTTGATAATAGAGCTACTAGCCATATTAGCCTACCTTGATATTTTTCCACTTGTTAGCCCCTTTGAGCCTATGGATCCCATTTCTTATTATTAAAAGCTCATTGCAAGCCTTAAAAGTGAAAAACCATGATTGCCCTTGCCTTAGAGGATAAAGGAGCTTTGGAATTGTTTTGGGAATAGGTTCTTGAATAAGTGTGGGGGCGTACTTCAATTTCTTATCTTATCTCCTCATGTGGATATCATATTGTTGACCTTTGGCTAGTTAAAAAAATATGAAAAAGAGAAGAAAGAATAAAGAAAATCTCAAAAGAAAAGTGTATAAAAAAATAGGGCATAGAAATAAAGTGTTCTTGGAATAAAAAAAGGGTAAAGAAAATAGGGCATAGAAATAAAGTGTTCTTGGAATAAAGTGCTCATTTATTCTCTTTGGTTAATAGCTTCTTATCCTTCATTTTGCTACCTTCACCTTGACCCCATTACATCCTATATGAAGTCCTCTTGATCTTTGCTTGCATGTATTTCAATTGTTGTGGATATTAGAGTCTTACCAAGCTTATGGTTGTGTTTGCTTACATGAGTGCTTTGAGTGTATATACAAGCCTAAGCACTTGGGAGTTGGAGAGTTTGTCTTGTGAGGATTCTGTCACTCTTGATTCACCCCTTTGATTTGATATACCCTCTTGTTTGCTAAATTTTTGAGAATTCCATTCACATTCTTGATTCCTTGACTCCTTGGATGTTTTATTTTTCCTTCTCCTATGCATTCCTAGGATCTCTTGATAAATATGCCATTCGTAATTGCAATGTGCTCCTTAGTTGATTTTGGCTTCATGTGGTGTTTTGCCCGGAGTGCAAAAGGGCAAGTGTGGGGGAATTTGATGAACACATTTTTATTCACGCTTTGCATAATTAATCTTAGCTTTCTTGGACTAATTATGATTAATTCCACTGTTTTAATTGAAATTTACCAAATTGGGCTTAATTGGGCTTTAATTGTAAATGTTGTTTAAACTTGAATTTTTAAGCCTACTGACCTACATGTCTTGTTTTGATGATATCCGGAGCTATAGGTGTCTGATTTGGGTGATTCCAGTTGCGTTGGAAAGCTAAGATCCGAGGCTTTAATTTTATATTCTATATGACTATATTCCCATGAAGGAATTAGGAGCAGTTGCGATTTGAAGTTGACGTTCTGATGCTGTCTGAAGTTGAGCGGGAAACATCAAGTTTCTAAAGTAGTTTTAGTATTTTGGGCCTGATACTTGTTAGTCAAGGCCCAATTTCCTCTTTGATAAGATTAATCTTTTGGTTTAGGAAAGTAGTATATATAGAGGCAGTTACAATTCTGTTAGGGAGCTTTTACTCACTTTTCACAGATTGGAGTTTTGGAGGACGTTTCGTTTCTCTATTCTCTCTCATTTTCGTTCTTCTTCTTGAATTTTTGTTTTCTGTTCTTTCTCATGGAAGGATAAACTACTAAGGATTGATTCTTGAGTGATTTTACATTGGATTCTGAGGTTTATTTAAATTCAAATTCGTATTTCAGCTTCTGCAGTAGATTCAGTTTCACCTGCTCCTTTAGAATTCTGGTTTTGAATCTTGAATTGGATTTGAACGCTTGTTGATAATTCAGTTCCGTTCTTCACTTGGATTCTTGATTTAGTTTGCTTAATTCTAAACAACCTACTATTTTCTTAATTCAGGAGGTCAAGGATTAGAAATCTCACACCAGTTCGCTTAGTTCTGGCAAGTTCGCTTAGTTCTTGAGTGAAATAATTGATGAATTAATTGACGCTTGTTTGGTTAATTCGAATATGTTTTGGAATTTGAGATTGATGCATATTAACTGATGAAGAATCCAATTGTAAATGAACAAGAGAATCAATCTGTTTACTTATATCGTTTTACTCTTACTTCTTTGTTTACGAAATTCTGTTTCTGGACAACAATCAAAACCCCATGTTTCTGTTACGTTCTGAAATTCTGCACTTTTAAGACAATCTCTAAAATTTGGACCATCTAAAGTCAGTGATTTGAAGGACCGTCTGAAGTCATGATTTGAAGTACTGTCTGAAGCTCTGTCTCAAGACCGTCTGAAGTTCACCGTCTGAAGTACCATCTGAGTGCCACGTTCTGAAGTTATGTCTTAACACTGTCTGAAGTTCTGTATAAATTTCTGGTCTGAATTCTGTTATCTGAATTGCTATTGAATTCCTTGAGAGACGACTTTGGGTTATCTAACCCTCATTACACTTTAATTCATATTATTTGATTGAGTACGACCTCGATCAGCCCGCGCTGTCAACCTGATTGCTTATCGTGCGTGCACTGTTAACCTGTTCTTCTTGTGTGCTTGTGCCATTAGCCCATGCCCTTCCTTTTGTCATGTTCGTTGTATTTCGCCATTCCTGGTTCCGATGCTTGTTGGTACTATTGTTTTCTGATGGTGTTCTCATATTCCTTATGTGATTCACTACTTTGCCTCTCACCAGTGGAATTCCTTGGTCCGCACTCCATCTATCTTTTACCCTATTTAGCATCTTTCTCTAACCCATACATAATGCACCCAAGTTATTGTTTGTGGTTCCACACCCAACTGACCCAAGCTTAACTTGCCTCTCACTTTGTTGTTTCCACCTTGCACTTTGGTGTTTCTATAGTTCCAAGTTTTTCCTTTTTTTCATATTTTACTATTTATGTGACCTGACTACCAGACCCAACCCAACCATTTTTTGTTTGGGTCGATTTGAGTTACTACCTAAAATAAACTAAAAACCATCCTAATCCAACCCGAACTAGTTAATTGGTTAGGTCTAAAAAATCCTTGACCCTCACTCGACCCCGTGTGTTTCCTTACAAACCATCACATATATTTTCCCCCTTTTGTGACAAAAAGGGAAAGATCATAAATATAAAAATTACACAATGATCTGATAAAAAGTAAATTAATTATTCAACACCATAAACTGCACACTATAAAAAATAAAGATTTTTTTTTGAAATAAAAACAGGAATAAATTATCTCAATTCTACCAAACCAATTTGAATTTTGGCTTGAAAATTTTCAATTGCTTGCTTGATTTCTTGAATGTGACTTTGAGCATCATGAATTTATTGCAATGATCTTTTTTTTGCTTAGCATCTATTGCCTTGTAGTAAGTAGTTGATAAATCGTTATTTTATAGTTTTATTTTGGGTATTTAGATAAGTTATTTGCCATTTATGGTCATTATCATTATTTGATATCTCATTTATTTTCTCTTATTTTGTCACAGAAATAAAAGTAGAATCTTTAATGATCGAGATTTTGGAAAAAAAAAGGATATTTTTGAGATAAACGGAGAATCTTTAATGAAATTTGGCCAAGAAAAGGAGATTGGATGAAACAAAAGATAATCATGGACAAGATTTGGAAAAAGATTTTATGGTGATTTTTTTTCAACTTCCAAATTTAGAAAGTTAAAAAAAGAGGAAATCAAGTTAGAATCAATTTAGGATACCTATAACTCTTATAAAAGGACAACATCCTTGAGAAATGAAATCATCATCTCAATAATCCATCATCTTCTACTCTCTCATATTCTCAAGGTTCTTGAAGAAGTGGTAGTATTTTGCAATAAGATTTGGGCAAGTTTTGGAGTGAAGGAATTCTGTCACAGGGGTTTTTCTCTTTTAGTTTTTCTATTAGTTATGGAATTCTTAGGATTTTTAGTTTTGATTGATTTATGTTTTATCATGAGTAACCGATTACCTAGTCAAAGGTCTATGGTAGATCTTAAGTTGTGAACTTGCTTTGAACCATTTTTCCATTTATCAATTATTGTTTTTATCCTTTATAATTGTGTTTGCCTTATTGCATTTTTATTATATCAAGATTTGACCACCCTTGGTAAATCTTAGTTAGTTGGGTAATAGGCAATCGTATCATTCTCAATTAATGGATCTATAAGGTAAACTGAATACGAGGTTTTGTAGGATCAAATATCAATCTTAATCCTAGGTTTCCAATAAGTTATTAAATTAACAAGCTTATTGGTTCTTTATGCTTTTCTTGGTCCGTTTCCTTGCATGATCATTGGGGATAGTGTTATAAGAAGAAGATTATCAATATTGCATGATCACTCGGTATTGATATTATTAGAACGAGTGATTGGCAATTGGTTTGGGGAAAAAAAAATCTAGTAAGCACTTAATCAGACACCCTAGGAACTTCCATAACTTAATCCTAATTGCATCTGCTTGCTTCGTGGTTTAATTTTCTCTCTTTCACCAATTAATTATTATTAATCTCAATCAACAAATCAAATCATAGTTATTCTCTCTTATTTCTTTAATAAGGTTTAAATTAAATTAAATTTTATTAATTAATCTCTATGGGATGATACTTGAGATTTTAAATATTCCATTTTACTTTAATCGATGGGTACACTTGCTTGGAGATAAAACTCACAACAATATTTATCTCTTTTTTAGATTGTCTTCACTCCTTTGATCAAACAAATGAACTTAAACATCCTTTTGAGTTTAAACACCCTTCACTTATTTTCTCCCTCAAACTTGCTATTCTCCATCTTGCAAATTTTAGATAAAGGAGGTTTAAAAATTAGGAATGACAATGACCATAATAGAGCTTGTATTTTGGAGGGTGAACAGATTAACAAAGCTGCATCTTCTAAGTGGTTGAAACTGTTTTTAGATCTTGATTTACATCTATTTTTTTCTTGATCAGTCTATCCAATCCATTGTTTTTCTTTTCGAAAAAATTAACACAACATGACAGGTTCAAGATTAGAGCTTGCGATTCGGACTATCCTGCCCGTCCCGACTCAATATCATTAGCGGGTTTTTTGTTGGCCGCGCTAAAAAGTGCGAAGGTTATTCGAACTTTTGAAATAAAGGCTCGAACCTACATTTTAATTTGTGGGTAGCCCGATTCTTTTGCAGGTTACCCGGTCTTTGTTTGTGGATTTTTGCGAGGCGCAGGCTTTATCGGGCCGTACTTAAAAGCATGAGAGTTATTCAAAACTTCTAAAATAAAGGCTCGAGCCCCACGTTTTTGCAGGACGACCCAATCAGACTAGTCCATTTTATCGGCTCTATTTAGAATAAACCTCGTTGAGTCCCCGATTTTTCACAAACAGCCCGAGTAAAATCAGTTCTCAACAGGTTAACTGCAAATCTAATCTTTTAACTTACTCAAAGACTGGTTTCAGCTGAACTGGTCTGATCAACCAATTTGAGCCATATTTTATAAGACTGGTGAGGGATAATAAAGTTGTTCTAAAAATTAAATTAAATTTAATTGCAATTATTTAATACAAATAATTTGATAATAGGAAATGAATCAGCATTGACTACAAAACAAATATATTTAGTTAATAAGAAATTGCCTCTCTACGAAAAATCTGAACTTAAATTATGATGGAAATGCTAATATAATTAAGTTATAAATTGTTTTTTTCCCCCACAATAAAGTTTTAAATCGCTGAAAACAAAAAAAGTGTACAACATTTTTTTTCTTTATTAAAGACAGGTCTAAGCCCAATAGAGAAACAAAATCATACAAGATGGGAGAGAGCAACTCCCACTATATGTCCTCATGCATGAGGTGCTTCAATGAATGAGGAGAAACAGAGAAAGTATTACAACCACAACCTTAAGGATGGATAGTTATGACCAATGTTTGTTATAAGATGGTCAGCGCAACAATTTGCTTCACTGAAAGTATGGCCAATGATCACGACCGAACCTGCAACAACAATTGCTTGATTGCTCTATCCAATGAGAAACACTGGCCCAGTCTACTGTACATCATTTTTCAGCACAACAAGGAGATAAGTGTATGACAAAAATCTGTGATGGGATGAAATATTCTTAAAATTTTGTGATGAAATAATATACATAATATGAGGTATAATACTTATAATGATGTGAAATTGTATTTTAATGGTCAATAATTATTGTTGACAATAACTAATAACAAAATATCAGCAGTCGTAAAAAGAAAAAAAAAAAATTAGCTAGTTTGATTATGGTGGCTCGCAATAAATTGGTGGGGAAGAGATATGCAGTTTGGGCCTAGACCATTAGTAACGCAGTCCCCATATAATTATAATCGTCACACCATCAAAGAACCCATAAGTGTATTATTTTTTTTATACCACAAGTATATGCACAAGAGCTAATTTTACTCGAGTTAGTAACATCTACATCATGGTGGAGCTATGAATTATATATATATTTTCTAATATAGTTAAATTAAACAGAAAATTAAAATTAAAAATTAGTCTAATTAATAGAAAAAATTAATGGTGATAAAAAACTCAAATATGAAAAGGATGAATCTTTGAAATCTTGAGTTTTAGAAAATTTTACAATTTAATATAATAGATAAAAAAATTATTTTATTGATGATCTATATAAATAATTAAATATTCTATTATACTTAATATTAATGGAAGAAATAACATTAACTAAAAAAATTAAAGAAATTAAAAATTCATTCTAGAATAAGAAGTGATGCTTGTACATTGAAAATGTATAACAAATTGATACAACCATGAGAGAGAAAGAGAGAAGGAAATAGATTATTAGTATCCATTTGGTTCCCAGTTGGGAGACGTTAGAATCAATTTTGTGGAAATGATTTTAAATCACGTTCATTCAACGTGCTTCATAAATCATGTATCATTTATTTTCTTCCATTGATTCTATAAATTTATCAAAATTAATTCTACCCAACTGCAAACCAAAAGGATCCTAAATGTGAGATGTGGTAAGTGGTGTATGATGAAGAGAGGTAGAGAGTAAAAATGTATTACATAGATTATTGTATATTTTTGTTGTATGAATAATAGATCTCTTCTCGAGCTAATAACCAAGTAAAAAAGATTTAATCTACTACAAAGACTTCAAATATATGTAGTACACCAATGTCTATGGTGTAAAGTTCTAAACCAAAGAGGTTTAATTTCCCTTAAATAAAGTTCGAAAAGAAATAAAAGAATACATGTACGTATTGCAAGATGAAAAAGACACATTTACATGACAAAAAAATATGTATAAAAATTATCACATTTTTATTCCTATGTTTACAAAAGGCCAAACAACTAAGCTACACTACCAGAAGAATTATCACATGCTGTGAAGCAAGAATTCAAATTTGTCATATAAAATAAATATCTATCTTTAACTCTCTTCCCTAAAAATGATAATGCCATTTCTTGTGGTCTATATCTATTGTACCATTCACTTATGAAGCTTCTGCCTATATCACAGGTTTGTTGAAGCTTTTTGAAAGGGGACATATAAGCACCAAACCAACCAAGGGATATTTCAATAGTGGGCTTCCTCTCTTTCTTTTCTAGCTATTTAATTTCCCTCACTTAGACACACATCCCCCACCAACAGTTTCATTCTTAGCACACTACTCTCTCATGCCTCATCACCTAATGGAAACTGTTCTCAGCTATAACAATGGAAACGGCACCAATGGCAATGGCAACACTGACTATGATATCATTAGCTGGTTTGAAGATGTAACCCAGAACGCAGGTTCTGTTCAGTCTCAGATACTAAGCCATATTCTGAAGCAGAACTATGGAGTGGAATATCTCAAAAAATGGTTGGGGAATTACAATATCCCAGAAATGGAAGCATGTGCATTGGAATCCCTTTTCACTTCTGTGGTTCCCCTTGCTTCACATGCTGATTTTGAGCCATTTATCCAAAGAATTGCTGATGGAGACACTGCTCCTTTACTCACTCAACAACCCATAACCACTCTTTCCTTAAGGTACCATCACCTTTTAAGTGTTACATGTTTCTTTGGAATTTTCACTTCTTCCTTTCTCTTTACTTTCTACAAGAAAAATTAAGATTCATTATAGTACTGAATTTTCTTTAAACTCACGGTCATGTTCACATTGATTGGAATCAGAATAGAGAATATTAGATAGAGGCCACATATGGCTCTCTGTTCATTTTATTCCCCCAGACTTTATTGGTTATATACTTGTATATCTATGCTTAACTCATGGTTGTTGTGTAAAAGTAATAAATCATGATAGTCTTTTCATGCATTTTGGTTACACTTTAGAAAGATGTACCTTTCTTTTTGTTATATATTTTTTTGGTAAAATAAAATTTCCCCATTTTCTTGGATCTCCTTCTACTTCAGGATAAAATTTTATTCCTTTTTTAATATTTTCATGGTGGTGATTTTGCAGTTCTGGAACCACAGAAGGAAGACAGAAATTCGTACCCTTTACCAGCCATAGTGCACAAACCACACTTCAAATATTCACTTTATCAGCAGCCTACAGATCAAGGTCTTTGTTCCTATATCCAATTCATGAGTGAACTCACTGTTGGATATATATAACTATTCTCAAGTACTAAGTTAAATTAATTGTCCTTCTTTTCACTGTTTCAACTTTCAACAGGGTTTACCCCATAAGGGAAGGAGGAAAGATTCTTGAATTCATATACAGTAGCAATCGGTTCAAAACAAAAGGAGGTTTAACTGTTGGAACAGCCACAACACACTGCTATGCAAGTGAAGAATTCAAAATCAAACAACACAAAGCAAAGACATTTAGTTGCAGCCCTGAAGAAGTAATCTTTGGTGGAGACTATAAACAAGCCACATACTGCCACCTCCTTCTTGGTCTCTTTTTCTCTGATCAAGTTGAGTTTATCACCTCAGCTTTTGTGTATAGCATGGTGCAAGCTTTCAGCAGCTTTGAGGAACTTTGGAGAGAAATATGCAGTGACATCAGAGATGGAACTCTGAGTTCAAGAATCAAATCACCCAAAATGAGAGGGGCTGTTTTGGACATCATATATCCAAACCCATGTTTGGCTTCAAAATTAGAAGCTACTTGCCAGGAGCTAGAAGGGGTGGATTGGTTTGGTTTAATCCCAAAGGTTTGGCCTAATGCTAAGTACTTGTATGCTATAATGACAGGGTCTATGCAACCATATTTGAAAAAAATTAGACATTATGCAAATGGGTTGGGTTTAGTTAGTGCTGACTATGGTTCAACTGAGAGCTGGATAGGGGTTAATGTGGATCCCAGTTTTGCTCCAGAGAAAGTAACATTTGCGGTAGTGCCCACTTTCTCTTACTTTGAGTTCATACCACTTCACAGACATAAACAAGATAGTAGTTCAGTTGCTGATGATTTCATTGAAGACAAGCCAATTCCACTATCACAGGTTGAAGTTGGACAACAGTACGAAATAGTCCTCACAACTTTCACTGGTATTAATCTTTCTTCTCTCTAGCTAGCTACATTCGTGTTCATTTCTTCAGCACATATTTTCTCAATTTTAATTTATGGTTTTATATTTGAAAATATTTTTTATTTTAAGTAGACACATGCTTGAATTAGATCCGTACAGCAGCATCTTTTGACTTTTTGTTCGATAACAAAGGAGAAAAAATGATTGTACATCCATTTTTGTTTTGTGTGGAGGTGGCAAAAAATGAACAAAGAGAGATAAAAATTAGAAATAAAGAGAGAAAATAAGTGATATGATTAAAGAAAAAAATTATAAGAGAAATGTAACATACTCCAAAATCACACTAAGAGCATGTTTGGTTTAGAGTTGAAACGTGGTAAACTCACGTTTCCAACGCTAGAAATAATTGTGTTGGAGAATTCAAACTTGAATTCGGTCAGTTTCAACAATAAACCAAATACACACTATATATGTGGATCCAAGTCAACATTAATAAAAATGTTAACATTAATGAAAGCAGAGTTGGTTAAATCACATTAGAATCTAATGTGATTTTACCAACACTACTAGTAAAAGTGTTGTCATTAATGAAAGTAGTGTTGTTCATATTACCGTTTGTAATGTGATTTTAGGGAAACCAAACACACTATAAATTATAAATGCTTTTTGCTACCCATCACAAAACTGTTTGTAATTTGTCGTGCATAAAATAACGCCTAGTGTAGGACGGTGGTTCAAGAAGAAGAAATCTTGATAGAGAAATCATAATTGTACAATAAATCTTGTACAACATAGATAGATATAGGAATAGAAGAGAGAGAAGTGTGTGATGTGATAGATGATATGATGGAGAGAGATAGAAATAAAAAGTATGTTGTATGAATTTATTGTATAATTTTGTTATATGAATAATTTATCACATCTTGATATGTCGTATGCACGCTGTAACCCTCTGTTTTACAATGAACAGGGACCTGTCCTGTATCTAGTTGCATGATGCCAAAAAACTCTTGGCTGATTATCCCAAAACTTTATGAAAGTTGGTTCAGAGATATAGGATACGTGGATATATGATTGAAATTCGTACTAATAATGGGCACCATCAATTATTGATAAAAACTCTGCTTGCTGATGCTTGTTATAATTGGGCTCCTATATTAGGTTGAGATGATGGAGATGACAATAAATGTCTTCTTGTACTAGGCAGATCCATATATTAGATCTATCAAACAATATTATATCATATTATAAATCATACTTAATGGTAAATTATTTAAATTTAACTCTGTTAATGATTTGTTCTTTTGATATTTTTTACTTTAATTTTATACATTATTATTAAAAAAAATTACAATATTATTCAATAATGTATTACCACATTATTTATTAAATTTAATAATATACAAGATGACATGTTCATTAACAACATATTATTAAATGATGATATAATTTTTTTATATTAATAACGTATACTCATTAATTAAACTCTAATTATTTCACAGTAAATGGCATTCTAACGTGTTATTATATGTGTTTATTTATCTACCATATTATTCTTAATTTTGTAATATTGAATTTATTTTTTCATTAACTCTTTATTGATATACGATTAAACTTACATAATATCATAAGTTTTATAGTTATTTATTTAGATTTTTTATTAAAAAAATTATAATTATTCTTATAAATTCTTTCAAAAAGCAATAAAAATAAGACGACGGTCACTGAATGTCATCATTTTTAATAAATATTTTTATTTATTAATTCTTTAATTAGTGTCCTTAAAATACTAATAATCATGTGCGAAGTGACCACAGACAACCCATGTTTCAAGTGTTGTGAGTCACAAGTCCTATGACTTGGTGGCATTTTGTACCTTTCATTTTTCATTAATGTTATTAATTGTTAAGTATCTATCATTCTAGACTTTCCTGACAGGATTTTGAAGGAGTGTCCATCACTGTCATTTTAAAATTCTAAGCATTGGAGTTTTTAATTGTAATTAATCATGGACAAAATATACATTTAAATTTTGATCTAACTATTGCTATTTTTTTTTTTTTTCCTATTTTCAGGATTGTACAGGTGTAGGTTAGGAGATGTGGTGGAAGTGGTAAGCTTTCACAATGGGACCCCAAAATTGAACTTTGTTTGCAGAAGAAAGTTAATTTTGACAATAAATATAGACAAGAACACAGAGAAGGACCTTCAACTAGTGGTAGAGAGGGGGTCTCAGATTCTGAATAAGGCAAAAGCTGAGGTTGTTGATTTCACTAGCTATGCAGATCACAAAAACCAACCAGGGCACTATGTAATTTATTGGGAGATCAAAGGAGAGGTAGAGGACAAGGTACTTGACGCTTGTTGCACAGAAATGGACATGTCTTTTGTTGACCATGGCTATGTGGTGTCTAGAAAAACCAATTCAATAGGACCCCTAGAGCTTTGCATTGTGGAGAGAGGGACTTTCAAGAAGATTTTGGACAACTTCATAGCTAATGGGGCTGCATTGAACCAATTCAAGACTCCTAGGTGCACTAACAACCATGTCCTCCTCAAAATTCTTGACACATGCACTGTTAAAAGGTTTCATAGCACAGCTTATAGTTCAACTTAACAATACCCTATGGCCTTGTTTGGTGAAGAAGAAATGGGGAAAAATAGGAAGGGGAGAGAAATTAGTAACTTTTCTTGTTTGGTGGAGGATAGAAATGTTAGAGAAATGTCAAAAAGTTGTGGGATTCACATACTTTTTATTTCTCCACAAATTTGGTGACAGATAGGGGAGAAATGGAGGCGTACAACATAATCTATTTCTCTTCTATTTTACACTCATTTCTCACTTAGTAAACAACTTAAAAATTTATTTCTCTTTCATTTCACACCTATTTCTCTCACACCAAATAACTTAAAAATCCACTCCATCTCTTCCCTATTTCTCTCTACTCTTTCCCTAGTACTACCAAACAAAGCATAAACATGTTACCCTTAATTTAATTCAATTTAGGGCTTCCACACTAAATTAATCTTTCTTGGCATCCTTAAAATGGTGTTGCTTGGTGGCATTTAATGCACTCGTCTTTTAAAGACAAGCCATTAGGCACTTGCTAAAACTTTTGTTTTGTGGTTTTTATTTTTAATATGAAACAAATGTCTTCTTTTTTTAATATGTGTGTGGAGCTGATAGTTAGGGTTTCATTCATTTGTATCAATGTCAAACTACCAAAAAAACATAATCATTTTACACTTTACTTGGTCTAGAAAAGAAAATAAGTGAAAAGAAAATGGAAAGAAGGAAAAAAAAAAGAAAAATGGGGTGATTTTGTATTTATTTGATTGGAGAAAAAATGAGAAGAAAAAAAATTTAAATTTTCTTTAATTTCTCCCATTTAATTTAGTAGAAAGTGAGAGAAAAAAAATATGTAATTGAAAAGTGATAAAATTTTGCTCATAAAAGATAATAGTTTTTTGCTCTAATCAATCCATATAAACACAATGGTTACTTTTAGGAGCGAAAGAGGCCGAGGAAGCCATTGACAATGGCAATCACATCACATATGCATATAAAAGCAAGTTCATTTTTTGCAAGTAGAGAAATGAATGGAAGGGGCGTGTGGAGAGGGAATGTGAGCTAGGATTATGTGCCTCCAAGGCAAGCCATTGGAAGTCATAATCAAACAAGTCCCAAGAAATTAAGCAGCCATATAATGGAAAATTCATGAGTGATGAGAGCCTCCTAGATCATTGCTCAAATACATTTCTCATGTCTTATGTCAGCCAAATACATTTCCACTACCATCCATGCAATGTAAAGATGTGTGCAACCTTATGCTCTCTATAAAGGACCTCTTACTCACTAACTATTATTCTTCATCATTCCGTTAGCCATGTTCTGCATTTTGTGGGGATGGAAAGAATGTTTGTCGATCATATGAGATGTTGGACAAGCTCATTTTGGTAAATGGGATTGGTACTAGCTCTCCCCCTCTGTCCCATTTTCTTCACTGAAGTGAAGAGAAAATCTAAGGTCATGGGTTCTATAAAAACCTTTCTCTTCTTTCATTTATATGAAAATTGGAAATCAAATATCGAATGTGCTCTGCTAGGGTTTGAAAAATTCCATTGAGAAATTCCATGTATAACTTTGAGTTCTCAGCCAGTCGTATGGATCCACCGGTCATACCACCAACTAAACCACCAGATAAGGCACAACCAAAGATTTCTTTTCATGACAAAGTTTTGGGAAACAAAGTAGCCCCATTGAAGTGACCAAAGGTAGATTTATTGGCTCAACAATTAGTAAAGATAACACTGGAAGGTGGCAACAGGCTTCTCCCAATAGTTCATGTGGATGACAAAATTTTCCAAGAATTATGTGAACCATGGTATGATGCTTTGATTATCAAGCTTTTGGGTAACTCTGTAGGATATAATACTATGCGTGAGAGGCTTCCTAAATTATGGAAACTCTCTGGGGGATTTGAAATTATGGACGTAGACAATGGTTTTTTCATGGTTAAATTTGATCGCCCTAAAGATAAAGAAAAGGTAGTTGAAGGGGTCCTTGGATGTTATTCGATCACTATCTTTCCGTCTCAGTCTGGACACCAGAATTCATATCTTCAAAAGCGAAAGTGCAAAAAACTATGGTTTGGGTACATATTCCTTCTTTAAATTTGGCATGGTATGATGAAAGTTTTTTGTTGGCTATGGCTGCAACTATAGGTAATCCGGTAAGAGTGGATACCAACACTCTTCAAGTGGAACAAGGGAGATTTGCTCGTGTGTGTGTGTAGAAATAGACCTTAATCAGCCTATTGTGGGAAAGATTTTCGTGACAATTGGTATAAAATTGAGTATGAAGGATTACATATCCTTTGCTCCAACTTTGGATGCTATGGGCATATTACCAGGGAATGTTCTAAAAGAAAACAGCAGCCTCAGGTTGACACAACCGCACAACCACCTTTAGCTCAGGCAGAGCACGGCGGAGCGTCTACCAGTGGCCATTCTACCCAAAATGATAACAAAGTTATTTATGGAAATAATATAACTGTTGATTCTCTAGTAAATGCGGGTGAATCAACTCATGGAGAATGGCTAACGGTCACAAGGAAAAAAGGCAGTCCAATAACGGAAGGAAAACAAATTTAAATGTTGCAAACAACAAACATGATAGTTATAGGAAAAATCAATTCAATGTCCTGGCTGATGTCTCGGCCCAGCCAGATTTATGGCCAAATAATGCAATTAATCAACAGGGGCAATCTAGCAAAAATCAAGGTCAGGGACAAATTATCAACAATCAAGGCCAAACAAATCATCAATGGACCAGAAAAAAAGGCCACGAGTGGCTCCCATTACCATAGACATTGCGAAATTGGTGGAAAATTCAAACAAGGGGAAGGAGAAATTTAAACATTCAGACAACACAAAAGACATAATCAGAAACATGATAAACAGAAGAAAGGTGGCTGACAGCAGCATTGACTTTACAAAAACAGAGAATAATCCAGCAGATAATTTAAATGAGTTAGCCTTTAACAAGCTTTATATCAGCCAAAATTCTAGGACAGATGACTCTCATGACATCAACGTCCCTGACACTTCTCCTCACCAATCTGTTGGTATCCTGCAAGAGAAAGAAAAACCACCTGATAAAGAAGTAAACCAGTCAGATAATGATGAAATAGACATGGACGAAACATCAGATGATGATATAAATGAAGACCTGGTTTTGGAAACACCTCCAGCAGATGCTCATTAGCTTCTGGTGTATCCTTTTTTATTTAAAATCTTTTATTATGTCTTTAATGAATACTGATTTCCAGGATTTTCCATTTTAGCTTGGAACATTAGAAGGGCTGCCAATAGAACCAATCATCGTCATTTAAAGGAGCTCATGAGAAAATACAATCTCGATATCATTTTTTGTATGGAAACTCATGTTCAGTTTGTGAAAATTAGTTCTTTTTGGACTTCTAGTGGCTATTACCCTCTTCATATTATTGAGGCCAATGGCCATTTTGGAGGTCTCTGGGCTATGGCTAAAATTAATCTTAATTGTAACATTTCGGTTTTGGGAAATAATTCTCATTCTATTACTCTCTCTATTTCTAAAGGTTCTACAGTTTGGGTCTGTATTGGTTTATATGCTAGTCCCATTCCTTCAAACAAAAATTCTCTTTGGAGCTACTTTAAAAATCTGAGAAATATTATTAATAGACCTTGGCTTATTCTAGGAGATTTTAATGAGATCCTCCTTTCTATTGATCAAATTGGGGGATTTTTAACCAAACTAGGGATGATTTATTTGTTGATTTTATGGGTTCTTGTAATCTAATTGATGTTCATACTGTAGGGAATAAGTACACTTGGCAAAGAAGGTGTCAGGGCAATAGACTTATCTCTAGGAAGTTGGATCGTGCTCTTTGTGATTTGGATTGGCATTTGGATTTTCCAAACGCTATAATTAAAAACCTTTACAGACTACATTCTAACCATAGTCCCATTCATCTCAAGCTGTGTGGTGGTAGGAGAATTAAAGGCACTAAACCCTTCCGCTTTGAAGCAGCCTGGATTACTCATAAGGAATATATTAATGTTGTCTCTAAAGCTTGGTCTCGGGCAGATAATCTTACTGAGTCTCTTGAAGAGGTAAAAAGGATTCTATAATTTTTAATACTGACGTTTTTGGCCATTTGAAGCGCAGGAAAATAAAACTAGGAAAAAGAATTCAAGGTATCCAAAAAAACTAGAAACTGTTGACATTGAAGCTCTCTGTTATCTCCAAGATGACCTCAAAAAAGAATATAACTAAGTTCTGGAACAAGAGGAAATTCATTGGTATCAAAAGTCTAGGGAAGAGAGTGTCAAATTTGGAGACAAAAATACTACTTTTTTCCATGCATAGACCATTATTAGAAGAAGAAGGAACAGGATTCAGAAACTCACTCTTCCCAATGGTGAAGTTTGTGATGATCCTGACATCCTTCAATTGGAAGCTATGAAATTCTATAAAGATCTTTTCTGCTCACAAACTTCCAATACTTCTAACACACTAATTACAAGTAAGTATCCTACTTTATCTCATGCAGGTATTGATAACTTATTGCTTCCTGTCACTAAGGATGAAGTATTTTCTGCTATAAACTCTATGAAACCTCTCAAATCTCCTGGTCCAGATGGTTTTCAGGCTTTATTTTTCAAACAATATTGGCATGTTGTGGGTGATGATGTTTGTAGGCTTACACAAGATGCTTTTCAAAATGGCTATTTTAATCTTAAAATTGTTGAGACTCTCATCATTCTGATTCCTAAAGTTGACAATCCAAATAATTTTAAGGAATTTAGACCTATAAGTCTCTGTAATGTGGTTTATAAAATCCTAACTAAAGTGATTGTTCAAAGAATTAGGCCTTTTGTATCTGATATTATTGGCCCCCTTCATAGTGCTTTTATTCCAGGTAGAGGAACTTGTGAAAATGCTATTATCCTTTAGGAGATCCTTAACTACATTCATAAATCCAAAAAAGAAAAGGTGATCTAGTCATTGAACTGGACTTAGAGAAAGCTTATGATAGGGTAGATTGGGAATTCCTTCAACAAACTCTTATTTTCTTTGGTTTTCCTCAGTCTATTGTTAAATTAATCATGTTCAGTGTTACTTTCGCTTCTTTATCTTTACTTTGGAATGGGAATAAGTTGCCTGCCTTTTCTCCTACAATGGGTCTTAGACAAGGGGACCCTTTATCCCCCTATTTGTTTGTTATGGCTATGGAAAGGTTAGCTCTTCAAATCAATGAGGCTGTTGATAATGATTCCTAGCAGCCTATTAAAACTTCCAAAAACGGGCCAAGGATCTCTCATCTTTTCTTTGCGGATGATACCATTCTCTTCCTCAAAGGTAAGGTTTCTCAGGTTAGGATTATGCATGACATTCTTACTTCCTTTTGTCAAGTTTCAGGGCTTACAATTAATACAGATAAATCCAGAGCTTTCACTTCTAAGGAAGTCACTTCTCTGAAAAAAGACAAGTTTACCTCCATTTCAGACATTCGTTTTACCAACGACCTTGGTAAATGTTTGGGTTTTATCGTCAAGGCATGTAAGTGTACTAATCAAGATTATAATTTTATAGTTGACAGAATTAACAATAAGTTGGCTTATTGGAAAAAAGAACATGCTTAATAGGGCCGGGAAATCAACTCTGGTCAAATCTGTTCTTACTTCTATCCCTTTGTACTCTATGCAATTACAATGGTTGGCTGAAAATATTTGTTCTAGAATTGACAGTATTGCTAGGAATTTCCTTTGGAGTAGTAATGAAGAGTGTCATCTTCATCTAATTAGTTGGAATAAGGTTATTAGACCTAAAAAGAAGGTGGCCTAGCTATTAGATCTGCTCGGAATCAAAATGTTTCCCTTCTAGGTAAGCATGTTTGGGATATGATTAACAACAAGGATAAACTATGGGTCCAGCTCATGAATGAAAAATATAATATCAATTCCCATTTTTTATATACTCCTAATAGACCAAGTTCTCATTTTTTCGTTCTTTAATTAAATCTAAGGATAAATTGTTTTCAGGCTATGAGTTAAGGATTGGCAATGGTTCATTCTCCTTCTTTTATGATCCTTGGCTGAATGGCGAAAGGATTTGTAATATGGTTGATTATGTCAGTATTCAAGACACTAATCTTTCTCTAAAGGATGTTTGGCAGGATAGGCAATGGCATTTAAACAGATTGACAACCTTAATTTCAGATGACATCCAGAATCAGATTCTTCAAAAGAATATCTATCTAAATGACAACATCACAAATATGTTCACTTGGACACCATCCCCTTCTGGGAGATACACATCATCAACAGGCTATTCTTGGTCGATAAAAAGTGATAATAACAATCAATAACATTCTAACTGGACGTGGATATGGAAACTAAACATACCAGAGAAAATCAAGTTCTTCCTTTGGCATCTATGGCACCAAACTCTCCCTGTCAACTCTATCAGAGCTTCTCGAGGATTATCTACATCTAGCATTTGTGCTTCCTGTCAAGATCAAAATGAGACTTTAGTTCTTTGCTTCCGTGAATGCAAGTTAGTAAAAGCTTTTTGGCAAACAGTTGGAGTGCAAGTAAATGATCTATTTCTAATGAGGATTTCAAAGAATGGGTGCCCATAAATTCTTGTTCAAATCTAGTTCACTTTCCAGGGACCCTTTAGCACATTTGGATAGCTAGAAATCAAACCTTTATTGGAGGGTTGGACCGCCTAACAAACATCCAGATTTTCCAAAGGATTCACAACCTAGGCTTGGACATTTTGTCATCCTACAAGCAAGAGAAGCTTCCCAGCCTCTGCGCCATGTCGCATGGAAACACCCTCCAGATCACTGCTTAGCATTGAACACTGATGGAAGTTCTTTTGGTAATCCAAGAGCAGCTGGATTTGGAGGCGTTTTTCGTGATTCAAACGGGTCCTGGGTTCTTGGTTACTTTGCTTTTATCGGAGAATCAGACATTATGAATATGGAGCTTCAGGGGATTCTCTACGGTCTCAAGATAGCTCGCAATAGAAATTTCCACAACATTATTTGTTATTTAGATTCTAAACATACATTTCATCTTATTGAAAAAGAAGATATCACATTTCACAAGTATGCTTCCATTATCGCAAAAATTAGGGATTTAATCAACAAAGATTGGAATGTTTCGCTTCATCATCTTCTCAGAGAACGGAATGATTGTGCGGATTACCTAGCAAAGAAAGGGGCGAGCTGTGGGGATCTCAATCTTCAGCTGCTGGTTGATCCCCCTTCATATTTGAGTTCTACTCTCCTCGCGGATGCCTTCGACGTTCTTCACTCCAGAGCTTAGCTTTCTTTTTCCTTTTATGTTTTGTTTGTCTTTCTTTCTGTACAAAAAAAAAACAGGAAAAAAAATCATTTTCCCAGATTTTCCTCTCCTTCTATTTCGTCTCCACTCCATTTATTTTAAACCAAATAATGTGTTAGTGTTTGTTTAATTGAGAAAATTATGAAAGGAGACAACATGAAAGGAGAAAATGGAAGACAAATTACCAATTTCTTGTTAGAAAATTGAGAAGATAATAAAAGTCACAAACTCCTAAAGATTAATAAGAAAGATAAAAGAATCAGTAGCATGATACGTGTGTCAATGTCTGAAAAATCTACAATACTCCAGGGGTAGGTACTCATTCCATTTAAAATCAAACACCTAACATGATTAGTTATGCATCCCCAATTTTAATTTTAAAAAAAAATTTTAAAAAAGAAAAAACTATCAAATAATGAGGGGGGAGTACTGAGGAGTGGGTGCTCCTGGAGTACTGAAAATTTGTTCGTCAATGACACACACTCTCGAGAGTAACATGCTCTTTCAACCAAATTTGTTAGGTTTCAAAACAGCAAGAAAATAAAGATTGTTTAACCCAACAATAATTTCAGAGATGGAGAAAGGGATGAGTGTAGATGCTACATCTACTAAGTCAAGAAAGTAAAAAGGTTTTTATAATGAATAGGGTTTTAACAGAAAAATAATGATTTGACCAAGTCAAAGTTTATCCCATTAAAAATAATAATAAAACTATTACTACTATTTATCTTTTGATTTAAAATTAAATCAGTTTATTATATTTTCTCACCTAAGCAATGTGAGACTTGTCTCTTTAGAACTTTTGAAATAGGCACACAATATCAAAAAATCTCCCATATATTTCAAAAGTTTTAAAAAAATATATTTATTAATTTTTTTAGATATGCAAAATTATTGAATTAAAAGGGAGTACAAAAGATACTCCAACCCATTACAAAAATTCCAAAAAAATAAAAAGAATATCAAGTCAAGGAAAAAGGTACAATCCACAACCAATGCCATAGCCTGCACTACAAAGCCAAGCTGTACCCGAAGAAATATAGTATCCAAATATCACCTTATTCAAAAACTGTACAATTAAACCATTCCGTTTAATAGGATCAAAACTTGCCAATGCTATCCTGCTGGGCGAAGAGGAAATTGATGAATCACACAGCTCAAAAGAAAAGAGGATAGAATCATAATTGGATTCAACCAATGGGAAGCTGCAATATTAATATTATAAAATATATCAAAATGCAGAATTGATGCCTACTCCACAATTAATATTAAAAAAATATATTTATGAAATAGAAAAATTATTAAGAAATGCCCTACACTTTGTTTTCTTACCAGAATTTATACATCCTTTGGGGTGTAATAAATCTCTTCTTCTATATCATCGTTTAAAAAAGCAGTCTTAACATCCATTGATATGTATAACATGTTTGTAAACAAAAAATAACATTATTAAAACTCATCTTAAAGAAATTCTAGTTATAGGAGCAAAAGTATCAAAAATAATCAATATTTTGTTTTTGTGAAAATCCTTTTGCTTCTAATCTAATTTTATACTTATCAATTGAACCATATGATTATATTTTCTTTTGAAATTTCATTTACAACTAATAGTTTTTGCTCTCAGTGGTAGATCAACCAAAATCAAAGTTTTATTTTTCAAAATATATTCAATTTCTATTTTAATAGTTTCTTTCTAAAATTGTGCATCGGAAGAGGAAATGACTTTAGAAAATGTCAAATGATCATTTTCAACCAAATATGTATAAAACTCATTTCCAAAGTATAGAAATTATCTTCAACCAAAATCAAGGAATATTTAATGCTCACTCTTATCCTTTGTAGTTAATGTATGTCTGTTGAATAATGTGTTTTGTTGAATAATTAATGAAGAGAGGATGAGATATATACTAATTAGGAAAGTAATAAATTTTCTTGAAAAAAAAATATCAATAATTTTCTTAATTCTTGTGCATAAATCTTAAATAATAAAAAAATGAAGGGAGTATATTAAAGCTTGGTATACAGGTTTAGGCCTGCAGGTCGGCCTGCAAAACCCGTACCGCATGCGGGCTTGGGCTTCAAAACCAGAGGCTCATTTAAGAAGTGGGCTAAATTGGTTTAACCATATATCCCATGGTCCTAAATGGGCTTACTCGCAAACCCGCGAACTGGTCCTCGGACCAACTGCCTTTTTTTTATAGATTTTTTTTAAAAGTCAAATAAATAAATAAAATTTAAATTTTAAAATAAGACATAAAAAATGATTGTTAACCTTCTAAACCTAGTTTCAAATTTTTTTCTCTATCTTCAATCTTCATAAACAAAGAAGCGCTACCCACCTCCGCTCCACTCCGCACCTCGTCCTTGTCCAACCCTCCTTTGTCCTCTCTTTCTTTCGTCCAAGTCTAACCCACCTCGACACCTTGTCCTTGTCCAACCCTCCGTCCACCTCCGCTGTGGGTTGTCCTCTGTTGTGCGTCGTCCTCCGTTGCGCTTCTTTCTGTTCGCATCGTCCTCCGATCTTCTGCTCACGTCGTCCTGCTCCTCCGCCCACCTCCGCTTCACGTCGTCCTCCGCTGGTGGTGCTCCGATCTGCTCCTCTGTTGCTTGCGTCGTTCAGTAGTGGTTGTGCTTTATTTTGCTCACGCCCATGGCGGTGCTCTAATCTACTCCTTTGTTCTGTATTTCGGTGTGGATTCTATGCTAATTATAGGTGAATTTTGTGTTGATTGTGTTGTTTTTGTTTAGATTGTGTTGAATATTATGGGTAGATTGTGTCAATTCTGTGAAATACTAAGGATTGTATTCTGTGTAGATCGTTTAAATTAGTACTAACTGGTTTTGTTAATTATGTGTAAATTCATTTTAAGGATTTATTTTTGTTTAAATTAGGGATTGATGGTCATTGCTCCGATCTAATTTTTTAAGCATTTATTTGAAAATTGATTTTTTAAAAAATATTAAAATAAACGGGTTGGCCCGCAGATTGGTCCACAAATCCGCGGGCTTACACGGACTTAGAAATTATAGGCCCATTTAAAACGCAGACTCAAACAGTTTAGCCCGTTTAACCGCGGACTTTGGCGGATCGGTGCGGGCTGACCCGTTACCCAGCTCTAGAGTATACAGAGAATTAATTATTATTGAATATTTTCCTCAATGTGTTATCTTTCAAAGCAAACAAAGTACTTTTCCTCATTTTTTCCGTATCACCCTTCGCACGCGTGTGTGTCTGAATTATTATCTCGGTCATATATATAAATAACATAAGACTAAAATCATCAAAACTAAGGAAACACATTGGAATATGTCAACAGTAATTAATAATGTCATTAATTTAAGTTTTTTAATAAATACTCTTGATATTAAATGACTGAATGAGTGGGTACGTACCTTGCTAACCACCCACAATAAATTAAGGGTATATAAATTAATGCAACTAAAATTGGTAGTACTATGTTTCTTATGGATTTGGATCCTTTCAAGTGAAAATTTCACATACCATCTCATGTGAAAAATTTGCTTCTATCTCTCTCCTTATAAATACTTCTTCGAGAGATACACAAAATTTCCACATAAGATTGTCATGTGAAATTTTCACTTGAGAGGATCCAAATATACATTTTTTTACACTCCCTCAATTCTTATTTACAATGCACAATTGACCAAATCACACAACCACAAAAAATGTTTAAAGTTAGTTAATTTTATTGGGGTTTTAAAAAAATAGTTTAACATTACTCTTATTTAATATCAATGTCTAACTTTACTATCATTTGATGGTTGGAAAGACAATAAAGTTAAAGGAAATGCTAATGAGTAGGCGTGGCAACGAGGCGGGTCGAAGGCGGGTTTTGCTCTCCCCGTTTCCGCCCCCGTAAAAGTCGGGGCGGGTTCGGGTTCAGGTTCGGGTTTAAAGAGAGCGAGTATGAAATTATGAAACCCAACCTCATCCCCGCAGGTCCCCGTCGGGTTCGGGGAAACCCGCGGGGATTTCACCTTCTCTATTTTTCATTTTTTTTCTCTATTTGTTATAACTTAAATATATGTTTTTAAATCAGTTATATATATCTAATATACTCTAATTCAAATAACATGTAAATATAAACATTGATAATCTTAAAAAAATAAGAAACTTAAGACCTATATTATATTTTAAGGAAAATATATAAATTTACCTTTATTATTTAACTATTAGTATATTAAAATTATTTAATTATTCTGTCGAGACAGGTTCGGGGGCGGGTTCTTACATCCCTAAACCCTCCCCCGACCCCGTTAAAGGCGGGGCGAGTTCGGGGTCGGGTTTTACTTAAACCCGGTCAAAGCGGGTTTTCCCCGTCAAAGTCGGGGCGGGTCGGTACTCGCGGGTTCGAGTTTATTTGCCATGCCTACTAATGAGTGCCTTAAGGGCACAAGTTAAGGAACCAAAATTAGTTCTCCCTCCGTTTTTTTAATTGTTGTTTTAGGGTCTCAAATTTGTTTCTAAATAAGTGTCATTTTCAGATATCGAGACAATAATAAATTCTATTTTTCAATTTTACCCCGGTCATAATCTGATTCTTTTTTACTTTAAATATTTATTATAAAGCTATATCATAATTCTTTTAAAAGATCAAAGTTTTAATAAATATATATTTTATGTTTCCAACAAATTAAAAATTTATGGTAAGAGAACAATGTGAATATAAACACATGGTTATGTATAGTTATTGAGAAAAAAGGAGATATTAAATGCATTGATGAGAGAAAGAGAAATGACATTTTTGAAAGAAATGGGGTTAAAAAGGTATAGTTATTGCATTCATTAATCCCTGTGCAAAAATCTTAAACGACAGGAAAAAAAAATAGAGGGAGTAAGGTTTTTATTGGATTGCAACATTTAATATTGTAAATGCAATGATGTCATGATTTTCAATAAAGATATGCTATATATGGTTCCTTAACCCATTAAAACACTCATTGGCAGGATTTGTTAAGTTAATAAGGATAAATAAAAATAAATAAATGTTTCTTTAAAATTATAAGATGACTTATAAAAAAGAATCCAATTTTTTTTAAAAAAATTTCTTATAAATAAAAATTGAGAGAATATATAAGACTACAAAATAGGAATCACCCGCTGTTCTACTACCTCACCTTTTGTTTTGTCGGTCACATAATTGCATCCAAAATCAACTGAAACATAGTCTTGAGGCTGCAAATTTTGCCACATGGATGTGGCCGCAAATTGCTGTCTTGTTCACACTCAAATAAGTCGGAGTGTTATCATAGTACGTAGCTTGAATAATGTTATTCTTTCTTAAAATAAAAAGTTGCTCCGAAACTTATAAAAATATCATTTTTATAATTTTTTTACACCAAATTATATTGTATTTTTTATGAGTTTAATTATTATGCATTATCAGTGTAAAAAAAAATTTACCAATGGGGTTAGTTTAACAAGTAGTACATGTTTAATTTTCCCTTAAGCAATATTTCAGGTTCCAGTCTTGTGGATGAAAAATATCTTCGTTGGGAGAGCTAGCTAGTCCCATCATGATAAAGATGTTTCCGGGTCGAGCAGGACTATCTCCTGTAGAGTATATTTTTTATTTATACAAAAATGTGTAAAAATATTTTACAATATCATCCAATAATATATGGTCATATCATTTTAGTGAATATGATATCTCACCTAACGTATTATTAAACCTATTAGATAATAAGGCAACATATTATTGAGCGACCGTGTAAAATATTTTTAACTAATAATATATAGTTATTAAATTTATTTTTTATTATAAAGTCGCTTATTTTTCTCGTATGATAACATATATTTTATTTTATTAAATAAAATTAATATTAATATACTTTTAATTAGTTATTCAATTAAAGAAATATTTTACTTTCTTTAATTTATTATTGATACTGAATTTCTAATAAATATTAGGTGAAATAAAATATTTACAAATCATCATTAACATTTTCTTATCAACTATCCAATTTTTGACATTTCTCAAAATTAAAAGTGTAAACATATGTATTCTTTTATATCTTAATTTACTTTTTACTATCATTTAAAAAAAATTCAAATAATTAAATTAATTTTAAAATAGTTTTAATTTAATTTTTATATTTAATACAAACACATGTGTATTATGTAATATGGAAAAATTATTAATAGTTTAAATTAGGGTGTTAATGGGGCGAGACAAACACGAGTAGTAGGTATCAACTACATGCATCGGCGAGTAAATATTCGCCTTGTATCCCGCCACATACACGTATGGGTATCCGCCAAGCAGATTTTGTATGGATTTATGATATCCACGGGTATCTGCGGGTATCTATTAGAAAATAAAAAAAACTCAAAAACAACATAATTTAAAATTTCCTTTTTATAAATTTTTTATTTAAAAAAAAGGAAACACTTAAAATAGAGTGGCACTATAATTTTAAATAAAATTAGTCAAATATATAATAATATTAAATAAAAAATAAAATTATATGTATATGCTAGGCAAGTACTTGGGGGCATGGGTACCCGAATACCCACCCCATTAATAAGCGTAAAAGAATCCATTTTTTTCACTTATGGGTACTTGTGGCCGTGGGCACGAGTAATATTTGGCCCGTGACGATTTTTACCTGCAAGTACCCATGGGCACAGGTAATTTTGACACCCCTAATTTATATCATTATCTTCATCATTTTCGATCATTTTTAAAGGTTTAGACTTTGACCTTCTTTCTAAAAGTGTGATTCACTTACCCTTTGTTTGGTTTAAAGAGAGATATAGGGAGGAGAGAAATAGGAAATAGAGAGATATGGAAGTGAGAAATAGTAGAGAAATAAAGTAGAAATAGATATTGTTTGGTATGAGAGAAATAGGAGAGAGATATGAGATAAATTAATTATGATAGTTGTTTGATTGTGTAGAAATGAGAGAGAGATTTGTAAAAATTTTAAAGACTAAACTAACCAGCAAAAGACTTCATTAATGATAGGCAAAGGCAATATAAAAAAGGGCAATATAGTAAATTAATAATCCAACCCAAACTCTCCCCCATTTCTCTTGTCTTCAGGAGAGAAACAAATAGACGTGGGACCCGCAGTAATAATCACATCAATCTCTCTCTCTCGCCATATTAACCAAACAAGGTGGGTTATTAATCTCACCTCCATTTCACTCTCTCCAACCTCTCTCTTCGCCATTTCTATTGTTACAAACAGAGGGTTAGTATTAAAAATAGATATTACTCTTGTTAGTCTTTTTTTCATTGAATGACAAAAAAGCTTTAACATAAATAAAATTTTAAATAAAAGATTTGTTCAGTTTAAATAATTTTGGAAGGGAAAAAATTAAGGAAAAAGAAGATGAATCAAGACGGTTCTCTAATAATTTTGGACAACTGGTTACAAATGTTAGTTCTCTAAGTCATTACAAGTTAGAACCAAAAATGATAATATAAAACAATTTCAATAATCAATTATGCAAATAGAAATAACGGACTTTTTTTTTATGTCCGAGGTTAGGCTTTTTCCTTTTTGTTTTTTTATCATATATATTGTTAGTTACAATAAAAGAGGATTGTAATATAGACTTTATCCTCCAAGTAAATTCCCTAATGATGTGTTTGATAGTATGGAGGTGGAGGAAAAATTAAGGGGAAGGAGAAAAGTGGAAGAGAAGTATCATGACATCTCTCATTTGAAGTGTAAGAGAAATAGAGTGGAGGTTTAAAATTTACATACGTGGACCCCATCCTTTTGTATTTCTGCTCAAAATAGACGAGAAATAGTAGGGAGATAGAGGTTGCTTTGAAACAAATGGAATACACAATGCATTTTGTTTGTCTCACTTTTTGTGCATAATTTTGTTTGTCTCGTTCACTAATAACGACAAATTAGAAATAGTGATGCAGTTAGCCCAAATATAAAGGAAACAAGAAAATGGATGTGTGTTGATTCTTGGTGAAAATTAAGATTTATTAATAAAGAGTGCAACGAAAAAAAAACTTCTCTGTCGTTATCTCACTAGTACCACAAAATGGTGCCAAAGAGATTCGCACTTAATAGATTCAAATTTTCGAACCAAAGTTTCACTCAAGTCGCATAGTCCATCTAGGTCCCGCCACTAGTTGAAGCCTTTGTACCTTATTGTGTCTCCTTAAATCCTTATTAAAATTGAGTTTGGTCAAGCTAAAATGTAGGTTGAGTTAGATTAACATTGTTACAATAAAGTTATATAAATATATAAGGAGGACATCATATAATTTACATATGTATGCTCAAATTGGTGATCAACCCAAGTTTTGTTCTTCTTATTGGTGTGGGTAACCTTGACTTTGGTTTGCATCATGTTTGGCCAAATGATCAACAACCTCATTATGCTCAATCGAAGGGCTTTTTGACCAAAAAAGAGTCAAAAAATTATAATTACCAAATTAATGTAAAAAACAAACTATTTATATGTTTAAGGTATTTTTTGCCAACATAAAAGGTGAGTAGGTGAGGCGCAAACCTAGATTGCGCCTTTGTGAAGAATTTTTTTTTGTAAGGGCAAGTCGCTAAATAGCTTTGCGCTTCTTATTTCAACTAAGGCACTTTCCAGTTTAGCGCCTCATGTGTCAAGTCAAAATGGCACTGACCCTTTTGAAATGTAAGCACCTAGCATTTAACAAAATAAAAAAAACCAAACAAATTGAAGGCCAAATTAACAAACGAGCTCCAACCACTGAAGAAGAAAATGAGATTGGTCATGAATCTTTATAATATAGTTTTTGGGGGGATAATCTTCAAAATAAAAAATGAAACAAATTAAAAGGAGGCACAAACATAAAAAAATAGTTTGGCAGCCAACAAATAACAAACAAATTTTTTTAGAAAACTTAAAACCCAGAAAAGACCTCAAAACCTAGAAAAGACTTGTTTTTAACAATCTATAAATAAATGAGTTTTTTATTTTATTTTTTTGGCAACCAAACAAACAGGCAGAGAGACAATGGGGGAAGGCAATGTGTTATGTTTACGTTAGAAAAGGAGAAAGAATAAAGCAGATATATAATATTCACTTGAAGAAGAAAAATGAAAAGTGAAAACATAAAACAGTTTGGGGCTTGTTTGAATTCGCGTTCCACCACCTTATACGTGTGTTTCGGTACTTTAAACGTGAGTTGGAATTTTTTTATTATGTTTAACATAGCATTTGACACGCACGTTTAAAGCTAGATGTGAGTTCAGACCGATGTAACTTGCTATAGCTTTTACGTTCCAGACGTGAGTTTAACCAAAATTGAGTTTAAAATACTTTTACAAAATACAATGCATGCCTCTGGCCCAGTGGCCCCTCCCCTTAAGGATTACATATATTATATGACCCATCACCTTTAATAAGCCAAATGCAACTCTTTTGTTTTTTCACCTCTTTTACGGACCACATTAACACTCTATCTAATAAGCAATTATTTCTGATTCAATGATAAACAAAATAGCTTCTAAAACTTCTCTTAGACCAATAATATGATTCTTTTTCAACTTCTGGAGTTTCCTATATACTATTTATAATTTACTCAAACACTCATATTAAAAAAACATATTTTAAAACATATTTTTTTTAAATAAATTAATTTTCAAATATATCTATGGGGTTTGCTTCTGTATTTAGAATTAATTAGTACGTATCTATATATCTAGCTATATATTTGTGTTGTGTTTTCACGCTATCCCCTTACGAGATTTCGAAGAGTTTAATTCGACCACTCTTAGAAGTATATATATGATAAGTTTGTAAGATATGAAATAATGTTTTGGTTTAACAAGGCATTTATATAGATATTAGAAGAAGAAATAAAAATGGAAGTTTTTTTTATTTATGTATTGGCTATTTATTAAAATTAATTATATACTTTATTTTAATAAAATGAAATCTATATTTATATCTATATAAAAAACAAAGACATGTCCTTTTTAGTCATTGTACATGCAAACGTGATTTATAAAATCTCAACCAAACAACATTCACTTTCTTAAACTCATGTTTGTAACAAACTATCCAAACAAGAAATCACGTTTATACAAACTCAAGTTTCCTTCAAATCACGTTCACCTAAACTCAAGTTTTCAAACGTCAATCCAAACACACACTTATCATCGCTTTCCTTTTCATTTTGCACTTCAACTTCTCTGTGGGGTTCAGCGGATTGGGCGTATGATTCTACAAAGACAAGACATGAGGTAGGTGACATGGCGGAGAGAGCCAAAGAAACGATGAGCGAAGACGTGCACAGGGCGGAAGAGGGAGCAAAAGAAATGAAAGATAGAACGAAAGCTTGCGAACATGAAGTGAAGGAGAGGACAAAGGATGTGGCGGGGTCCATGGCTGACAAAGCCAAAGAAGGAACGAACAATGCAACTACACAGAAAAAGTTATTTTACCAAACACATTTGAAATGATTTCAGCTATTTTCAGCTAGTTGAAATGACTTACCAAACACTATATCTCTCTCCCCCTGTCCCTCCCTCTCTCTTTTAGATTTCAAACACAAAGAGAGCTTATCACAAACTCTTGAGAGATTACGAGTGTGTTTAGTAAGTCATTTAAGCTAGTTGGAAACTAAAATTAATAGCTGAAACCATTTCATTTTTGTTTGGTAAGATAATTTTTTTTGGGTAGCTACTAGCTTTTCTTGAAAAACTACCTCAGTCCTCATGTAGCTTTTTTTAAAAAGCTCTCATTTTCAGCTACTAGCTGAAAATTTATTACAAGTTTATCCCTCAACCACCCAACTCATCATTATTTAAGAATTAATGATGTCCCTATATGTCATTTTACCATAGTTTTACCAAACATCTATAATCAAACCAGCTAGCTTTTTTAGCTTTCATCTAGTTTTTCAACTTTTAGCTCGTTTTTCAATTAGTTTTACCAAACACACTCTATATCAAAGTACCTATTTAAAAATCTTCTAAAAATTAAAAAGTATAGATAATATCTTAATTAGATCTTAATATTCTTTTAATATTTCAATACATAAATATCATAATGCATTCTCTAAATTAAAAAAAAAGCTCAATTGATTTTAATTATTTCATGTACAATGCACAGGCCTAATTATAGTAGAGAATCAATTTCACAGTTGTGTGTGGATATTTCTGATGCGAAAAAAAAAAGACTTTTAGGCTTAAGAGTGTTTTTTTTTTTTAACACACGTTTAAGAGTTTAATAAAGGTGATAAGAAGTCCAGCAAATATGTTGGGCCATAGGCCCAAGAGATATCTGAACGTGCGATCCCTACGAATGTGAATGTCTTCCATAGCTCTCTAAGGACTCAGAGTGCAATTCTAACCAATGGCGAAGCTCAAAGAAATGGACGATTCCGCGGCCAAAATCAAGAAGAAGAGGAATCATGGATCAACCGGATTCTTTGTCTTCGTTGATTACCTTTTCATCTTGATTTTCCTGGGTTTCCTCTCCTTCATCATCTTCAAGATTGTAGGCATTTGATTCCTCAAACCACAGTATTTCTCCAAGAACTTTTTTTTTCTCAATTAGGTATCCACCCACTTCTTTTTTTATGAGTTGCATGCCATAAAAATTGCACTTTCCCTCATTATTTTGATGCTACAGACGTTATGTTTAAATCTTTTGAATATGGGAGGTTCTCTGTTTGTATGCCTTCACTTCATCGGCATTTTAGCATTTAATTGATCCCTTATAGCATTGTATTTGTTATAATTTTCATACTACGGTAATATGCATTACTGGTTTAATGTATATTCATCATGTTATATTAAGAGCAATGCCATTTTCTATGACTTTTGCGTTTAGAATAAGTGGAAAAGAATGGAATGAATTCTGGAATGTTTGATTGTCCCTCCTAGTGAAAGATTTCTAACAATTATAATTTATAAAGAAATTTTATTGGTACTGATTAAGGAATGTATGCTCATCACTTTGGGAAATTTTGCTACATTTAATGAATGTCATTATTGATTAAGCAATTTTATTGATTATATTTTCATATTGATTTTCTACTTTCTAAACCACTAGAATTGTAAGGGGTTTGCTTAATTTGTATGAGATCAGGATTCGTTGTTCTTATATTGGTTGATCGCAATGAAAATATATTGTAGTGGCTAATCTGTAGAGGGCATTACATAATTACCAGGACTCAAGGGTTCATCTGCCTCCTTTTATTTTGGCAGGATACTTGTGCATGACATTCTATAGCAGATCTAATTCCCAGCTGGAAGGTTGTGGCACTTCTCAGTTTTGATCAGACCCTCGCATGTAATATTTGGATATGGAGGATTCTCCATATGATTAGATTATTTACTTAGTTACAACAATTGAGTATTGCAACAGTAATGTAACCCAGTTAACTATATTTTATATCACATCATATGAGATCAAGGTTACTGAAGTGTTCCCCTGCAGTTGGAAAAATAACTGCTGAGGATGCAGTTTCATGTGTTACCTTTAAATCTCACTTAATCATACTGCTTTATCAATATTTTATTTAACTGGAAAAATACACTTCTTCAATTATTGAGATTCATGCAATTGAAAATTAAACTGCAGAGAATCTTGAGATATGTCATCCTTTTTCTGCTGAGAAACTTTTATTTTGGAATACCAAAATTTACACAATTGAATATTTCATGTGTATTATAATGTGTTACATGCTTGCTACTCTGTTTCGGAGTTTCATATTTTTCGAAAGGGACGTGGATTTGTTGTGTTTTTTTTTTTCCTCAAAAAGTCAAAAAAAAAAAAAATGTAAAGAATCATGAATCATTTGGTCGCATATGAATTGGTAACATGCTCTTGCATTTCTGTTTAAAATATCGATTTTGGAGAACTAACCAAAGATTCTCTCGAAAGTATAGAGAGATAGAATCAGAAGATTTTTTTGGCTTACACACAAATCATGGCGAATGTGGCGATTATTGAACTTGACAGAAACTGTGCTAAGACGGTTGAAGAGATTGTGAAATTGGAGAGAAAGATCTTTCCCAAACACGAATCACTCGCTTCCTTCTTTCACGATGAACTGAAAAAGAAGAACAGTCGATTGCTTTATCTTCAAGTGGATGGAGAACTTGCAGGCTATGTCATGTATTCTTGGCCTTCTTCCTTGTACGCCTCAATCACCAAGCTCGCAGGTTCCGAACCCACTTCGTTTTCTTGATTAAATCTATGTCAAACTAATATGGTTGCACTCAAAATTTCAAATTTCGTCTTTCCAGTGTTATTTTGTGTTATGTTGTTCTAAATTTAAGTTATGCCCATAACCTGTTTGATGAAATTGTCCAGTTAAAAAGATTGAAGCTTTTTCACTACTAGTAAGGATGAGACTGATTTGATCTTTTGTGTGGCCCTTGTAACCCCGAGCTAGTGAGATGTTTGTATTGAATCTTCAATTTTTTTATTACTCACAACATGGGTATGCCATGTTTTGGTTTTACTAGTGAAGGAGCAATGGAGGAAGCAAGGCCATGGAGAGGCTCTGCTGAAAGCGGCAATTCAGAAATGCAGGACAAGAAAAGTTTCGCGCATAATGCTTCATGTGGATCCCTTGAGAACCCCTGCACTGAATCTTTATAAGAAACATGGTTTCCAAGTTGACAGTTTGATTGAAGGCTACTACTCCTCAGACAGAAATGCCTATAGAATGTACTTAGACTTCGATTCCAATTGAAGGAGAAATTAAACAAGCATTTTATATACGTTTTATGGACAATTGAAAGAACAATTCTGTTACTTTGTGTTTGTTTAAGGAGATATGATAGACAAAGACAAACATTTAAGTTAGATGACTTGTGCTTTTATTTCTGTTTTCCAAGTCCAAGAGAACCTAATATGTTTCTCTATAAAGCAATTTTAGAGTTACGTTCTGTGTAATCACTTGTTCAGGTCAAGCTGCTGCTGAAACTGCCAATTGCTGCTGCCTGTATTTGGTATCCTTTTCTTGAGTTTACCATTATATTTTCAACCTAAGATATACAAATATTAGCACGGATATCAGATATGGAACCGGTGTCATATGAGGATATGACATCTTAAAAAATAGGATAGAGTTTGGCAGGATACAAAAGAGTATGTATATATTAAAAAATATTATATCATATATTCATATCATAAAATATAAAGAAGGATAAACCCAGCACCATTACTAATTAATTCCTGGATCCTGTCCTGCTAAGAATGTGTCTAATTACATGTTAGTAATAAAGAAGGATGACAGCTAAAATTCATAGCAAATTATAAATGATTGATTGCAGAGATGCAAATTGATGATGACAGCAGAGTAATTTTTGTTTGCTTAGACATTGGAATGGGGGCTCCTGTTGAAATGCCGATATTTCTGGTCACTGGATCAAAGGACAACTTACTCAACAGTGCATCTTGTGTCTCAATCTGGGGGGGAGGGGACCGGAGGCTGGAAAAACATGTTTAGGTTAACTTAATTTACTTCTACACAGTTAAAAATCTTTGAAAAAAATATTTTATTTTTCTTTTCTGAAATGAAGCAAATCTTTAATTCACAGATTGTGTGTTTCTGTGTAGTTTGGTTTATTCGCTTGCTGATAGCACACCTGTTACTGTTATGTATTTATGTACTGATCTTTCTGTCTTTTAGTGTGATATGAAATATTGAGGAAAATAAATGTATTTGTTCCCCTTTACCAAAAGTTTTGTTTACACTTTTATAGTATATGAATTGAGGCCAGTTGGTTAATTTGAAGTGTGATTTTGAAGGGTGAGTGTGATAAGTGTCCAATGTCAAGGGAATCTCCATGTCCTAATTGATATCAGTTTGTGCTATTGTCAATGTCAAAATTTGTTCAGTGTGATTTTTTACTTAAATGCGAAGTCTGCATTAATTTACCATGTGCTGAATGGCCCCATATTAATCAATAAAGTACATTTGTAGGTTTTAAACCCTATATTCCTGCATTTATAGGCACTACACTCACCTGCAGGTAAATTCCCATTTCGAATGCTTCAAAAGAAATCCATTTCACTTGTGCAGTTACTAACTATTGAACTATTTTTGAGGACCCACAATCAGAAACTAGTTTGAAGAACAATTGAAAGAGCTACAAGGATAGGCTTAATTCAACTTAGAACAAGGCTACAAACCTACAAGGAAAGAGCAGAAAGACTTAACAGTCCACAGTGCTCATACCAAGTGGCACACTTATTTATGGCTAGATAGAAAAATAAAGCATAACAGACTCACAAACTAGGTCTAGCTATTACAATCATGCATGAGTTAACTCATGGATGAACTGCTGGTGGAACTCTACCACCACTGCCAGGAATGGGAACTTCAAAACCAGGGTTTGGGACAAATGTGTCATCTCCACCTGGAACATAACTATGACCTGATGATCCTGTTCCTGTTCCTGCTCCTGCTCCTCCATTGCCACCAGTAAAAGGATTTTGTGGTGGAAATCCTACTCGTCCAATGCCTGGAATATACACCCTGCCATCGTGCTTGAACAACCACTCAGGCTCTTTCTTGTCCTGGGTGTTGGAGTTCTTGGAAATGCTGCTGCTGCGTGCAGCAACTGCTTGCCATGTTGTGACAAGGAGGATGTTGGAGATTAGAAGAAGTGCGAGGAAAGGGGAAGCTCTGTGAGTGTGAGCCATTTTAAGACAAGGAAGATATTAGCTAGTGATGTGTTTTTGGTGTGTCACTTTTGTGTTGAAGGCTGAAGGGAGTGGATGATTTATATAGTTGTAGAGAGTTAAGTGAACTTTGGCGGTGAGTAAAGTGTTTATTGAGAAAATGTGGCTGGCAGGGTAAGATGCATGGCCCTGGGTTCACTTGCTAGTAAATCATTTGTTCGGCCTCAGTTTATTATTACTTACTATTTGTGGAAGATGATCACCAATGTTATAGCGGCTACTAAATGGAGCCTTCACATGGCTGATTTATGCACCGTAATATATATGTAGAATACGTGGAACTCATCCCCTCAGTTTATTATTACTTGCTTCTATCTTCTTTACTTTTTCACTTGCTAGTTGTTACTCGAGCATTTTGTAAGTTAGGCGTGCGGATGTAACGAATTAATGCTATGTAGGTTGGTACGAGAGTGCACAACATAGTGAGAAAGTGGCCCAAAAACGGTTACACCTGCTTGTGTGAACAGAATAACAATTCCAAAGCCAATACCAATAACAATAACAGTGAGTAGAAAATAGAACGGAGACACCGCAAATTTTAACGTGGAAAACTTCCCCCAATGTGAGAGAATAAAAACCACGGGACCAAGTCCAGAAAATCTTCCACTATGTAAAATAATGGGTACAACAATAGAGTCTTCCAGGCACTCCCAGGGATCAATAGAGAAACACCAGTAGGGTGGATAACAACACAATAAATACACCAGAGGGTATCTAGCTCAAACAACAGAGAGAACAAAATTACAAAATATTTGTACCGTAATAACGCTCACACTGTCAGGATCAACATACTAAAATTTGATGAAAAATGGAGCACATTTGCATCTCACAGTAGAGCAAACCGGTACAATTTTCTTCTCTGGTTGTGTTGTTTTTCTCTTCTGGAACACTCCTCTCTCTTCACTTCTCGAGAGCTTTTCTCTCTATTTTTCTCACCCTCACAGTTTATCTCTCTCACACTCACACACTATCAGACGTTCCTCTCTTATTTTTTGAAGCACTCACTTTTTCACACACGGCTTCTATCCTCACAATCTCAAGCACTCACTACACACACACATTTCTTATCCTTGCACGTAGCCCTCTCAACTTCTGCCCCTCCATTATTTCTTTTTTTTATTACATGGCAGCGTGGGCTCCACTAGGGAGTGATCCACCTAACAAATCTCCCCCTCACGACCTAAGTGGAGCAATGCTTTGCCATCCCGGTAATAACACAACAGCTCTCAAGCTTCTCCCTTGGTAGTGGCTTGGTTAACATATTAGCACCATTGTCATCAATATGGATTTTCTCAAGTTTAAGTAACTTGGAGTTCAACACATCTCTTATCCAGTGATAACGCACATCAATATGTTTTGACCTTGCATGAAAAGTAGAATTCTTACCAAGGTGAGTGGCGCTTTGGTTGTCACAATATATGACATATTTGGTCTGAGTGAAACCAAGCTCTTGAAGAAAGTTCTTCATCCACAACAACTCTTTGCAAGCTTCAGTTGCAGCAATAAACTCTGCCTCTGTGGTGGATAGCGCAACACACTTCTACAATCTTGATTGTCATGCCACAGCTCCCCCTGCAAAGGTAATTAAATAACCTGAAGTAGATTTGCGGGAATCAACATCACCCGCCATATCAGCATCTGTATATCCAACTAATACAGGCATTTTGTCACCAAAACAAAGTTTCAAACTACAGGTTCCTCGCAGGTATCTCATAATCCACTTTACAACATTCCAATGCTCTTTACCTAGATTTGAGAGAAAATGACTTACAGTACTAACAACATGAGCAATGCCTGGTCTTGTGCTTACCATGGCATACATCAAGCTGCCAACAAATGAGGCATAAGGAATCTTTTCCATTCCTTTCTTCTCTTCATCGGTTGTGGGAGATTGCTTTACACTTAACTTGAAGTGAGGTGCAAGAGTGCTACTGACTCGTTTGGCATCATTCATCCCAAACCGCTCAAGAACTCTTCGAATGTATCCTTCTTGCGACAAATACAATTTTCTTGCAGCTCTGTCTCGAGTAACTGACACACCCAAGATCTGCTTCACAATACCCAAATCCTTCATGGCAAAGGATTTGCATAACTGTTTCTTCAGCTTCTCAATTCTAGCCATATTCTTTCCCACAATGAGAATATCATCTGCATACAGTAAAAGGATAATGAAGTCTTCATCAGAAAATTTCTGGACAAACACACAGTGATCTGATGTTGTCTTCTTATAGTCTTGCTCCCACATGAAAGACTCAAACTTCTTGTACCATTGTCTAGGAGATTGCTTCAACCCATATAGACTCTTCTTCAGCCTGCAAACATAATTTTCCTTACCTTTTACTTTAAACCCTCCAGGTTATTCCATGTAGATCTCTTCCTCCAAGTCACCATGAAGAAAGGTTGTCTTCACATCCATCTGCTCAATCTCCAAGTCAAGACTGCTGCTAGGCCAAGAACTGCACGAATAGAAGACATCTTCACAATAGGAGAAAAGATTTCATCAAAATCAACTCCTTTTCTCTGTCTGAATCCTTTGACCACTAGTCTTGCTTTATACTGAGGCTTTGAAGTATTTTCATCATGCTTCAATCTGAACACCCATTTATTTGTCAGAGCTCTCTTACCTTTAGGCAACTTCACCAACTCATATGTGTGATTCTCATGCAAGGAATTCATCTCATCTTGCATGGCTTGGAGCCATTATGTATTATGCTCACCTTGCATAGCCTCATCAAAACATTTTGGCACTCCCCCATCAGTAATTAAAACATATTCATTAGAAGGGTACCTTTTTGAAGGTTGTCTATCTTTGCAGGATCTTCTCAATGCAACATGTTCTGTCTGTGCTTCCACATGTTCTTCATGAAGATTCTCACAGTTCTCATTTTGGTTAGGGTCATCAGGAACATCTGCATCTGGCTGATTATTAGCTTCTACTCTATCCGGTTCATCTTTGGGTGCAGGAGATACCAGATCAAAATCCACTAAACTACCATTGACACTGGACATTGAGATTTCTTCCTTGTCAATGTATTTCAGCCTTTGGTCTTCAATGAAATGCGCATCACGACTTCTAATGACTTTCTTACCAACAGGATCATAAAACTTGTAACCAAAATCATCTAGACGATAGCCAATAAACACACACTGCTTGGTCTTCATATCTAGCTTAGATCTTTCATCTTTGGGAACATGCACAAAAGCTTTACATCCAAAGACACGCAAGTGATCATAAGAAACATCTTTACCTGACCAAATCTTCTCAGGAACTTCAAATCCCAAAGGCACACATGGTGAAAGATTCAGGACATGAACAACAATATTCAATGATTCACCCCAGAATGACTCAGGAAGCTCTACCTGTGAAAGTAAACACCTGACTCTTTCAACCAGTGTTTTGTTCATCCTTTCAGCTACACCATTCAGTTGAGGAGTCTTAGGAGGAGTCTTCTCATGTTTGATCCCCTGTTCTCTGCAGTATGCATCAAATGCTCCCAAGTATTCACCTCCATTGTCTGTCTGTATGCATTTCAGTTTCTTCCCAGTTTCTCTCTCAACTCAGGCCTGAAATTGCTTGAAGACTCTTAAAACATCATATTTACTCTTCAAAGTATACACCTAGGTCTTCCTTGAGTGATCATCAATGAATGTCACAAAGTATGAACTCCCCCCAATTGTCCTTGTCTGCATAGGACCACAAAGATCATAATGCACCAAATCAAGAATTTCTGGCTTCCTGGTAGGTGAATGACTCTTGAAGGAGACTCTATTTTGTTTCCCAGCAATACAGTGAGAACACTTCTGTAAGTGAGAATTCTTCACACCGGGAAACACATTTCTTCTGGCTAACTCTGTCATCCTCTTTTCACTCATGTGACATAACCTCTGAGGCCACAACTCAACTCCTTCAGTAGTCTCTACCACATGAGCAACATCTCTTATTACTTTTGCATGTGCCAAGTAAAGTGTAGAGTATTTTGTACCTCTAGCAACAACCATGGAGCCTTTGGTGAGCTTCCATGTATCTCGTGAGAACAAACTGTCATAGCCTTCATCACAAAGCTTGGCCACCGAAAGCAAATTCAATTGAATTTCCGGAACATGCTTCACACGCCTGAGAGTAATTTTGGAGCCATTGGACATCTCCAATTTAACCTCTCCAATACCATCACACTTCAATACGTCTTCATGAGCTAACCACACATCACCAAAATCACCAGGAGTATAGGAACTGAAAATGTCTCTCCTGGATGTGACATGTATTGAAGCACCACTATCTACTACCCAGCTTGATGCACTGTCAACAACATTGATAGTGTCAAGATCTTCAACAAGAAGGAAGTCTTCAGTTGTAACATTAGCTCTATCTTCACTAGAGCTTTCTTCTTTCTTTTTCCCTTTATCTCTGTCCTTGTTCTCCCTTTTCATCACCCTGCAAAATTTTTTAATATGCCCTTTTTTACCGCAGTAGTGGCATTCAATATTTTTATATTTACCTCTAGACTTACTTCTATTGTGGTCTTTGTTATTTGAACACCGACTCTTGCTTCTCCCTCGTGAGTCAGTAACAAAGACTTCTGAATGTGAGGAGGAACTCTGTGATTTTCTTCTCATCTCTTCATTCAAAACAATGCTCTTAACAAGATCCATCCCAAGAATCTGGCAAAGAACCGAGTAAAAATAACCCCTGAATTTCTTCATCAAATTTGATACCCATAGCAGAAAGCTGATTCATGATTCCTTGGAAAGCATTCAAGTGATCTGCAAGTGGGGTCCCATCTTGATATTTCAAGGTCAATATCTTCTTGATCAGAAACATTTTATTATTCCTTGTTTTCTTCGCATACAACTGTTCAAGCTTATCCCACAAAGTTCTGGCATGTGTCTCCCCACTAATGTGGTTCAACACGTTATCATCAACCCATTGGCAAATTTAGCCACACACCTGTCTATGTAACAAGGCCTAATCTTCATCAAGTTTATCACTAGGCTTCTTTGCAGCAAATACAGGTCAGTGAAATTTTTTCACATAAAGCAGATCCTCTATTTTTCCTCTTCAAAGGGCATAGTTAGATCCATTCAAGTTAACCATTCTGCTCGTATTGCCATCCATATTCACCACAATAATTTTCCGTACAACAGAGCCAAAGTTCTGATACCAGTTGTTGGCACCAGAGTACACAGCGGAGTGAGAAAGTGGCCCAAAAACAGTTACACCTGTTTGTATGAACAAAATAACAATTCCAAAGCCAATACCAATAACAATAACGGTGAGCAGAAAATAGAACAGAGACACCGCAAATTTTAACGTGGAAAACTTCCCCCAATGTGAGAGAATAAAAACCACGGGACCAAGTCCAGAAAATCTTCCACTATGTAAAATAATGGGTACAACAATAGAGTCTTCCTAGCACTCCTAGGGATCAATAGAGAAACACAAGTAGGGTGGATAACAACACAATAAATACACCAAAAGGTATCTAGCTCAAACAACAGAGAGAACAAAAATACAAAATATTTGTACCGTAATAACGCTCACATTGTCAGGATCAACATACTGAAATTTGGTAAAAAAACGGAGCACGTTTGCATCTCACAGTAGAGCAAACCGGTACAATTTTCTTCTCTGGTTGTGTTGTTTTTCTCCTCCGGAACACTCCTCTCTCTTCACTTCTCGAGAGCTTCTCTCTCTATTTTTATCACCCTCACGGTTTATCTCTCACACTCACACACTGTCAGACGCTCCTCTTTTATTTTCTGAAGCACTCACTTTTTCACACACGGTTTCTATCCTCACAATCTCAAGCACTCACCACACACACACACACACACATTTCTTATCCTTGCACGTAGCCCTCTCAGCTTATGTCCCTCAATCATTTCTTCTTTTTTTTTATTTATTTGGCAGCGTGGGCTCCACTAGGGAATGATCCACCTGACAATGTATTGGAATTTTCACCTTGCCTGTTTGGACCCTACAAGGCTTTGTTTGCAAGTACCAGTTCCATGGGAAAGTAAAGGGGAATGGGATGTATATTAGGTCGCAGTGGAAGTGGACTCTGACCCCAGGCGGACTTGACCTGCAAGGTCAGAGGTTCAAATCCTGGAGTCCCCGCTCTAGGGAGGGTTTTACCTAACCACCTCGCCGACCCGAGGGTTAAACCTACAGTTATATCTGTGGGGGATTCTCGGTCAAAGACAAAACAATATATCTTCCCAAGTTTGAGTTTTAAAAAATGAGGGGATGAGTTCCACGTAAAACTGGTTTAACCACTTTTTGTTTTCATTTTCACTGAAAATAGAAAATAACAGTGAAAATATTTTTAGTTGATTTTTTGAAAAAGTTTTTTTTAGAAGACGTTTTCTGAATATAGCCCAAAACAGGAAACAAAAAAAGATGTTTCCCATGTTTTAGTTGAATGTTGAAAATGGAAGTGGGGAATGATGAAAACACGGTGGCAAAAGCGTAATTATGATGAAATCAAAATATGAAAATGAAAACAATTTCCAGAAAATAAAAACAGGAAATGAAAATAGGAAACGTTTCCTGAAAACCAAACAGACCTTTTTTTTAGTTCCCAAAATTGGGGTTTTGAGGGGGAAATAATTGAAATGACTTTTACCCTTATTAAATTTAGAAAATTATGTCATTATTTTTACTTCTCTCTATCACTCTCTAAACCACTCTCTTGAGCAAACTCTTGTCTCGAGGAACCCTAATCTCTCCATCAAATTTTTCAATCCTAATCTCTTGATTAAACTCTCTTAAATCCTAGTTCATGGCTATTTCTTTGAATCTAATCGTACTGTAGTTTATAGCTTTTTTTTTTATCTTTTGATATCTCTCTCGATATGGTTTGTTCCTTATTTGATTTTCCCTCATTTTGTTTCTTTCATCACTGTTTCTAATAGGTGGCTTGTCTTCTCTTTTGTTGTAGGTTTTTTTTTTTTCATTTCCTCCAAAATCGTTGGGTATTGAAGTGCTTTTGTTGAGAAAGCTAGGTTTTGGTTATGAGTTTTAGGTATGTCTGTTTACTTTTCAAATTGATAGGTTTGTTGGTTCTATTTGTAAATGTCTTTGGGTCAGTTTGGTTCCTCTAGGTAATTATTTATCTTTTTCTATCTATCCATAAAACTCTATGATTTGTTTGCATGATGTTCTAGTCTTTTTTTCAATGTTATATACTTCTCGTTTCATTTGTAGGGGGCATTTTAACTCACTTCCTATATAGTGGATTCATTTTCATCTTCAGCTGAGGGGTGAGTAGTACTGATTAGGCCTAAATTTGAAGATAAGTCATGATGAATTTTTTTCTTAGTTTTAGATATCCTGTCATTTGTCTCATTTGATCATCAGTCAGCCTCCTAGGGATAGAAGTGGATAAGTGTGCTAACTATATTTCATAAGTAGTTGTATAGGCTTGATAATTGGGGTTGCCATCTTCAATGTTTCTTTAACTTGACTTAAATGCATTGCTCACGTACAGTTTGTATACATAAGCCAAAATATATGATATTGGTATAGACTTGTCAGTGGTATTTAGACAAAAGAGTTTTTATATAGATTTTGGTATTTGTACTTTGTATTTGAATTTTTAAAGGCTAATACATGAGTTTTATATTGTATTTATTTTTCTATTGAGTTACCATCAATATTCACCTATTTCACTTGTTTTATTTTTTGGTATTGAAGAAAGGATACCCAATTTCTTTACAATCTATCTATTATCTATTCTACTATCTATATTAAAGTTGAACCACGAGCTATGGAGTTGCAAACTTACACTTTTTATTTTCTTAGTTTTGTGCCACTTCAGCAAAATTCAGATATTCTAAGCTTCTCCTTCCTTGTCTTTTCAAGTTCTCTTGCATTACCATATTTCAACTCCTCTCTTAAAACTCTTAACTACTTTTCATTAAAATATTAATCTCATATTATCTCATTCACTGTCTTTCTAACTCCTTTTAATATGATTATGCATTATAGTGATAATTAAGAATGAATAAATAATTAAAAAGAATTAAGAATAAAATTTGATGAGTGAATGAAGATCTTTTAACTTTTTTACTTATCTTCATTATTTTTATAATCTTTAAATTCAAATTATCAACAAAACTATTAATTTTTGAACAGTTTCAATTTAATGAAACAACTTTTTTTAAAAAAATGCGTTTCATAGAATCAAAATTCAAATATAAAAAAAAATAACAAAACCTTTTCAACTATTTGGTAGATTCGTCACTTTACTTCCTACTCTATCAATGAAGAATAAAGGTAAATAGTTTTGCTTTTTTTTTTTGTAATTTTTCTTATTTATTTTTTAATATTTTTTTCTTTGACATGATTTTTTTCTACCCTTACAATATTAAACATATAATCAGTTATATATCTAATTAAAATAATGGACTTTATAATAAATAATTGATAAATCAAATCTAATTCATGTGTTATTTTTTAACATGTTATAATGATAATATTTGTAGGAAAATCTATTTCTCTTGTGTCTTGAATTATTTTTTAGCTTGTTTTTGTCTAAAAGATCTTAATATAGTATAAGGGATGTATTAATGTTAAAATAGTCTTTTAATTCTTGGTGTCTATTTTTGTAATTAAATAGTAATATCTTATATTTGAACATTTAAATATATAAGAGTTGTTAATTTGAGTTTTTATATATGAAGTTTATCAAACAACAATGTCGTTCATATAAATATGGATTTATATTGTGAATTTCACAAAATCTGCATATTATCATACTCTGATTAATGCAACTTAATTAGCTTAAGTAGCATACTCGAAACTTTTAATTGATAACAATAATTTTTTATTTTTGAACGGGAATCTCCCACAGGCATAGCCGTGGGTTTAACCCTTGGGTCGGGATCTCAAGAGTGGCGACTCCAGAATTTGAACCTCTAACCTTGCAGGTAAAGTTCGTCTGGGGTCACAGTACACTTCCACTGCGACTAACTACTCTTTGGTTATCTATACTATTACAATTTGAAAGATTTTTATTCACTATTCATTCAACCTCTCTATTTTTTTGGTCAAGATGTGGGCCATTAGTTTTTCATTTTGGGCCCATTTGTTTTAATTATCTATACTATATCATTTATTTTTTTTATTCGTTAATATTTTCATTTATTATATCACTCATCTATTATATTTATCTATTTAATCTATATTAAAATTCCAATTTATCTCACTTTTAATTTTCTATTTTTTGTTATTATATTAATATATTTTCTCTAATTATTTGATCCCATTAATCTTTTTCATTACAAATGTGTTTTTTTTTATAAATCACACGTATCGTTTACGGGAGACCTTCTTGCTCATATTATTTTCTTTTTTTTTCTTTTTTATCACACTTTAATTTTGTTTGTTATTATATTAAAATAGTTTCTCTCATTATTTATTCATATCTATTCTCATTTTTGTAAAGTAATTTTTTTATAAACCACAGGAAGCAGTCCAACTCCTGTCTTTTTTTCTTTTTCTTTTTTAATCATATTTTAATTTTAATTTTTTATAATTATTATATTGAAACAAGTTTTCTCATTATCCATTTATGTTTATCTATTTCATTACATAAAAACTCACATAAAGAAATACGATATGAGTTTATTTACATCAGTTTTAATGTATTTTTTCAATATATTTATTTATCTCTCTATTTTATTCATTAATGTTTCACTTATTATCTCTCTTATCTATACTATTACAATTTGGAAGATTTTTATTCACTATTCATTCAATCTCTCAATTTTTTTTTGTTTCAGTTTGGGCCTGTTTCTTATGGGTCGTGTGAAAAGTTTATAATACTTATGGTTTATCAAAAGTTTATCGGATACAATTTTTTATTGTTATTATATATTAAAACATTTTCTCTCATTATCCGTTCATATTGATTTATTTCATTATAAAAGTGATATTTTGATAAACCGTGAGTATCCACTATCCTTCATGTGAAGCAGTTTTCCTCATACATTTTTTCCTTTTTTTATAACACTTTAATTTTCTTTATTATTATTATTATTATCTTAAAATAATTTCTATCATTATTTATTCCTATTCGTTACATGAAAACTCACATTAAGCAATACAATAAATGTATTGATTTACATTAAATTTAACATGATATTTTAATATATCATTTATGTCTTTATTTTATTCATTAATATTTTCATTTATTATCTCACTTATTTATTATATTTATCTATTTATTCTATATTAAAATTGCTCATCCATAACATGTGTCATGCACTTGCGTTTATTTAATTTTTTATTTGCAATACAGTAAAATGAAATTTTTACGAACCATATAACTATCATCCATGTGAGACAATCATTCTCCAGCCGTTTTCTTCCATTTTTCTTTTTAATTTTTTATCACTTTTTCTTTTTCTTTTTTTATTATATTAAATTAATTATCTCTCTATTTTATTCATTAAATGTTTTCATTTATTATCCCTCTTATTTATTCTATATACTCTATATTAAAATTTTTTTTCCTCAGTACATATGTCACATTTATCTATACTATTACAATTGGCTAGATTTTTTATCACTATTCATTGGGGGTTAATTTTTTTTAATTCCTATAAGTAGTAAAGTTAAGAGTTCTAAATCTAGCATGGACTATAAGATACATAGATAGTAGGTAGATAAATATGGAAAGTTTATGGAGGAGAAAAATAGAAAGAAAAAATAATAAAGAGAAAGAATGTGAAAATATGTGATATGAAATTAAGAGAAAAATGAAAAGAAAATTAAGGTGTTAAAGGAAGTGTAAAACAAAAAAAAAGTAAAAAACATATTATTCTTTTTTAAAAGTATTAAAACTTTGATAGTTAACTTTTGGGTGTTGAAAGTAGAAAAAAGAAAGAGATAAAAAGAAACAGATCAAGAGAGGGTGTGAAATAAATGACAATTGATGTGATAAGAAAGAAAGAGAGATAAATAGACAAAATTAGGCATGAAAAAATCTTATATATTTTAAAATTAAATTATTAAATACATAAATACATTACATATTGAAATCGAAAATATACAAAAATAATAGGAATAAGGGCAAAACTAGAAAATTAAACTATTTTTTAAAACTCAAATAAAATAATTAACTAGCTATAATTACTTTTATTGGTCTTTGTGATTCAATATAGTGTGCCTTATAAAAATGAACGAAGAGAGTATATTATATTTGTTTACATTTAAATGTATATAAACTAGGTTTTCATTTTTTCCAAAAAATAAAATAATAAATGTTGAACACATTTGGGGACAACTCGATTAAATTTAATTTTATTTGATCATTTCACTCCATCAAAGTTTCAACGAAGACAATTTTCATTTTTCTTTGTTTTGTTGTGACCATTAATAAGAGTCAAAGCTAGACATTGTCACGCGTTGGTGTTTATTTACCAAAAACTATTTTCTCTCATAGTCAATTATATGTTGCTATATCTAGGATGAAGTCTCGACAAGGACTTAGGATTCTTATATGTGATTATATTTTTAAACGTTATAATTTGACAAAAAATATAGTGTATAAAGGGATATTTAAAAAAATATAAATAATATGATATGGTATATTTTATATTTATAATTATTAATGTTTGAAATTTTTTATTTCAAATAAACTTTCTATGTTTTAATTTTTTTTAATTCTTTTCATATAAATAAGTATAAATTTTAATATGAAAAAAATCACTAACTATTATCATTTTCTATAGTTTACATATTTATATTAATTAAATTAAATATATTATAGTATTCAATATAAATAATCTATTTGAATAATAATACCCATGCATCGCATGGGTGGGACACTAATTGATAACAATTGAGTTTATCAAGGAAATTTTATTTCATTGATATTTGTTATCACTTATAAAATTATTTAATTGATATTAATATTTATTGTATGTAAACTCAAATTCTAGTAATTTTTTTTAAATCTCATTATAAAAATTAAGGTTAAACTATTTTTGTAAGTTTTTATAAGTTTATTTAATTAAAACCGGGTCTATATTTGGACAAACGGTAGAAAATATTTTTTCGACCAAGTTAAATTGTAAGTTTTTTATATACTTATTATAGTTTTAGTTGAGAATTTATTATTTATTTGAAAAATTTTCAATAAATTGTTGTAATTAATTAAACATGTTTGTTAGTTAGTTAGTTAGTAACAAAATTTTTTAAAAGGTTGTTAGTTAGTTGAGATATATGTTAGTTAGTATAAATACTTGATTATTGTACTTGATGATTTAGATTGAAATAATCATTTCATTCAGATCTATCTTCTTGCCTTTGTGTGTGTGTGTGATTCTTTGGTTCCAACAATTTGGTAATCAAAGCTCTTCGATCCGGGACCTGCAGTAACCGATATTGACATATTTTATCAGTGAAGAATAGATACAATGGCTGACTCAAATGGGAACTTTCTTGCGAACTTACCAATTCTTGATGGAAAGAATTGGGAAAGATGGTGTATTCAGATGAAGGTCCTCTTTGGCTTTCAAGATGTAATGGATATTGTGAGAATGGGTATCAGGTGTTGAGTGAAAACCCTACAAAAGCCCAAAAAGCAGCTTACAAGGAGGCAAAAAAGAGAGATTGCAAACCATGTTTCTATTGCATCAATGTATCTATATAGCAAATTTTGAGAAGACGGATTTTGCAAGTACTTCCAAGGAAGCTTGGGATACACCGGAAAAGAGTTATACTAGTGGGGGGAAAATCAAGAAAGTGTGCCTTTAGACTTTGAGAAGAAAATTTGAATTGCTACAGATGAAGGATCTTGCTAACTTGATGAAAGGGTGTGGTGAAAAGATCACTAATCAAGCTATAATAGAGAAAATTCTATGCACACTATCTCCAAGATTTGACTACATTGTAGTAGCAATTAGGGAATCAAAGGATACAGAAGCTATGAAGGTTGAAGAATTACAAGGTTCTTTGGAGGCTCATGAAATGAGACTGAATCAAAGGAGCTTAGACAAGCTTTAAGATCAAGCTTTACAAGCCCAAATAGTAAAGAAAGGTGTTGGTGATAAGAAAAGGTGGAAGAAAGGCAAACAAAAAGGGAAGTTTCAAAAAGGTATTTGGTTTAACAATCAAGAACAACTAAAGAATGAAAGAGACAGACCTGAATCCTCAAACAAAAGAGAAGGAGGACCTACAAGAAGTAGAGAAGGTTAGAAAGAATTTGATAAGAGAAAATTCAGTGTTTCAATTGTCAAAAATAGGGGTATTTTGCAAACAAATGCTGATATGGAAAAGGAAAACAAAAAAAGATTAATGAGGATAAGGTTCATGTAATTCAAGAAAACTCAGATTCAGACCAAGTTTTGTTTATGGTGACAACTAGTGAAGATGCATCTCAATCTGAGTTATGGTACCTAGATACAGACTGTTCTAACCATTTGATCGGTTGCAAGGAGCGGTTGACTAATCTTGATGCAACCAAAAAGAGCAAAGTTTGATTTGTAGATGATAGAACTTTAAATGCAGGAGGTGTTGGAAACATTGTGATTAAAAGAAGCAATGGGAAATTAACACTAATTGAGAATGTGCTATATGTTCCTAGAATGAAATGCAATTTGTTGAGTATTGGACAACTTATTGAAAAGGGATTTTCAGTGGTTATGAGCATGATTCTCTTGAAATGTTTGATTATGCCCAAAGAATGATTCTAATAGCTCCCCTATCAAAGAATAGGACCTTTCAAATCAACATGAAGGCTGCTGAGGTTCAAAACTTAAAGGCAATCAAATCTAATGAGGAGTGTTGGCTCTGGCATTCTAGGTATGGTCACCTAAATTTTAAAAGCTTGAATGAACTTAGAACCAAACACATGGTTACTAGTCTGCCTGTGACTACTTTACTATAAAAGGTGTGTGAAATTTGCCTAGCAAGTAAGCAACCTATAAATTCTTTCAAATCGTATTTACCTATGAGAGCATCAGATTTATTAGAAGTTGTGTATTCTGATTTGTGGGCCATTTGAGGTGCCTTCTTTAGGAGGCAAAAGATATTTCCTTTCTTTTGTTGATGAGTTTAGCAGAATGTCGTGGCTCTACTTGATCAAGACTAAGGCTGAAGCACTTGAAATCTTTCAAAGATTCAAGGTGCTAGTTGAAAAGCAAAGTGGAAAGTCAATCAAGGTGCTAAAGACAGATGGGGGGAGAATATACTTCTCATACATTTGAGGAATTTTGCATGAATAATGGAATTCGGCATGAAGTCAAAACCCCCTACGCTCCTCAACACAATGGTCTGACAGAAATAAGAAATAGAACATTGCTTGATATGGCTAGGAGCGTGTTGAAGGAGAAGGCCATACCACAATCACTTTGGGGAGAAGTTGTTTCCACTAAAGCTTTTGTACTAAATAAGTGTCCAACCAAGCAATTAAAACAACAAGTACCAGAAGAAGTATGGAATGGAAGGAAACCAATGGTGAATCATCTTAGAATTTTTGGATCACTTTGCTTCAAGCATGTTCCTGATCAAAGAAGAAGAAAGTTACAGGATAAATGTGAGCCAATGATTTTGGTTGGATACCATCCTACCGGTGCTTATAGGCTATATGATCCAGTTAATCAAAAGATTAAGATCAGCAGAGATGTTATAGTGATTGAAACAAAAAGTTGGGATTGGAAGAACAACAACAGCAACCTTAAACAAATTCACACATCATCACTTGATGAAGAGCAGAATCACATAGATGAAAGTGAAGATACTTGTGAAATCCAGACTCAACAACAGAGACCACAGAGATAGAGACAATTACCAACCATATTTGCTGATTATGAGTTGTATTGAAATAGTGCAATAACTGATGAAGGTGACCTAGTACACTTAGCTCTATTGGCACATGCAGAACCATTGAATTTTGAAGAAGCGATGAGAGAACAAACTTGGAGAGATTCCATGCTTGAAGAACTGAGAGCCATTGAAAAGAACCAAACATGGGAATTGGTTGATCTACCTCAAAACAAGTTTCCAATAGTTGTCAAGTGGGTTTTCAAGCTAAGACAGAACCCAAATGGATCAATTGCTAAACACAAGGCCAAATTAGTTGCAAAGGGTTTCCAGCAAAAAGAAAGGGTGGATTACACTGAAATGTTTGCACCAGTAGCTAGAATTGAAACTATTAGATTGGTGGTTGTTTTGGCTAGTGCAAGAGGTTGGCCATTGTTCCAGATGGATGTCAAGTATGCATTTCTTAATGGACCTTTGGAGGAGGAGGTCTATGTTACTCAGCCCCCTGGCTTTGAAATTAAAGGAAAGGAAGGGATGGTGTGCATGCTTAAAAAGGCTTTGTATGGCTTAAAGCAGGCCCCTCAGGCATGGAACAAGAGAATTGGTTCTTTCTTACTTCAACACAACTTTCATAAGTGCTCAGTTGAATATGGTGTGTATGTAAAGGTATTAGATGGAGGAACAAATTTGTTATTGATGTGTCTGATGGGTTTCTGGCAAGCGAACCAAAAATCCAGTAGTATAATAGTAAGAAAAGTATCGTATCCACAGGGAACGGTCAATTCACGTAAACTCGTGATCTAATTATCAAGGGAAATAACAATTTTGAGAGTATTGTTGCGTAAATTGTAAATAGCAAATAAATAATCAATTGAATTAGATAGAAAGAGTTAGAGACACTTTACTTGGATTAGGATTGGACTTCATATCATCACACCCTTCGTGCATGTAAAAACTATCTATTATTTTAGGTTTACTCTATAATACTGTAGACAAACTAAATTGCTAAGACCCCGAGTTACCAGCGGCCTCACACACTCAAAGGTAATCCATGCGGGCTCTCCCAGGCGACAGACTTACCCTCGGCTTATTTTGCTTTCTTTTATTCCGTTTGTAAAAGAATTAGTTGATAAACGAGGCCTACTACTCTGGACGCACCTTCGCTAGAGTACTGTCACTACCCATCACTCATTAGAATACATCCACGTTATCGCTTCCTGGATTGACAATCAACTAATCCTTTGCTATCGGTAATTTAATAACCATGCCTATCCTGTAGACGCCCTTCATTAGAGTACTCACACTACCCATCAATCACTAGCAACGCCCATGTTTCGGTTCACTGGCTACCGAGTCCTCTTATTCACTCAGAGAATGGGTTTCTTCAGAATCCGCTCCCCCATCCTCAATCCTAGTCGAAACTAGCCTATAACTCCTGGCGCAAGCGCGGAAGTTAGGAATTAAGCACAGAATAAGATTACCAATATTATAGACAGAGAGCTCATGAAATAATAAAATAGAGTTTACATACACTTGGGGATAGAATCAATTACATCCAATCCTAATGGAGAGTTAACTACACAAGGTAGCCATACAAACCACCGAAGATGATGTCACCATCTTCAATCCTTGTGAAGCGCTCCTCCTCTCCTACTCTAAAATTAGCTCTGGTGCATTATCACTGAAATAAGAATGAATTACAATAATCGTGCACACCTTGATCTGGTGCAATGAGGTTCCTATTTATAGGCTAAGGAAAGACAAAGAAAATTGGGGAGAAATCTATCTAAAAACGGCAACAGGGCAAGAATCAGCGTGATTCTGCGCTTCACCCTGCGCTACAGCGCAGGTTGCAGCACAGGATCCAGAGAGCTGCGCTTCACCCTGCGCTACAGCGCAGGTTGAAGCGCAGAATGCGTCCTGCAGCTTCAATCTTTCTCTTTTTAACTTGATCTCTCCCCGAGACTGGTTTTGGTTGATTTGTCTTTCCTTGTTTCCCTTTTCTTGATGAAATCTTGCATTTATTGAGCATCTTGGATTTAATTGGGAAGGTTGTCTGCAGAATCCTTGTTTGATTGGCAGTGATCTCCTCATTGATTGCCTCAAATCTTCTTCAAATCTTTATTAAATGTCTTCAATCAAACTCAAATCTTGCAGATATCTCCCTCATTTAATGCTATCTTTCCTTCAAATCAAATCTTTGCAATATCCTGCAAAAATCAGCAATATTTCTATTAAAATAGCATCAAATTCAAATCCAAGATTAATAAATACAATTTATCTGATATTAAATAAAAAGGGATTAAACTGGGGCAAAAATACCATTTTATCCTTGATAAGTGAACTAAAAAGTGCTCTAATTTATCATATAATTTTCACTTATCAAAATACCCCCCAACTTAACTTCTTGCTTGTCCTCAAGCAAGAGACCTCTTTGCAATCAAAAAATCAATTCTATCCCCTGAATAACTAAAAAATCAAAAACAAATTCAAGGAACTTTTCATCATCTCCTTGTTAAGCAGCAGTCACCTTCCAAACATAAGAAAAAATCAGGATTAAGAGATGTTACCAATCCTCAATCAGAATAGAACACAAACATCAGTCAAACTTCTCAAAAATAGCAATTAAAGCAATAAGTGATAAACCAAGGAAATCTCTCATTCTCACGGGTAAGTGTTTCCCTCAATCTTTTTCACCACCGTTGAACAACTAGAATTGATAGTCGTTTCCAATATCTGAACCTGCAAGTAGTTAACATGGATCAAAAGGTCTTTTCTTTGGTTGTAATGAGGCTGGGCTATCAAGAAATCATGGTTTTTCTAGGATATGCAAAGAACACTTTGAATAGAGAGCATCTTGTGATTGTGCTTGGGACTTCTCTCCATCTGCCATGTCATTCTTGAATTGTCACCCTTTTTTCAGCTGGCCTCTTTGTTTGAAGAAGTACTCCCCCCAACTTATTCAATTTCCACACTTTGTGCAGATTTTTTTTAATAATAATACAATAACATAGAGAATTTATTTATGAGGGAGTATTCTTCTTTGTGATTTCTTGTGCCTGCTCTTTGAATCTCTTTGACCTTTCAATTCACCAACCTCTTGTCCCATCTTGTTGTGTTGCACCTTGCTCTCTATCCCAAGTGTGAAGGGACATGGTATGATCATTAATCATGGCTGGGGTGCATCAAAAGAAATATTAAGGCTCAAATGGGCAATCAAAAATTGGAAAAATTTAATCAAGGTTGGCTATTTGGCACTGAGCAAAATATTATAATCACAAAATATGCCTTTGTCACTTCCATATCTTCCACTAGCAAGACAAAATTCAGAAACTCAAGCAATAACAGTTGACAAGCAGCGGTGAAAAACTCTCAATTTCAGTGTTTGGGCTCTCAGCTCACCGGTTATTGGCTAAAATTCCTTGATAAAGCACTTACTGGTTTTAATTAACTATCCTGATAGGTTCTCCTGAGAAGCATCCTGATCCTAACTGATTATGGAGTTAATCACAAAACCCTATCATCTTTCCTAATCTGGTTAGTTAAACTACTTAATTACAGAGAATTTTGAAAAAGTTACCTTGATTCCTAATTTCCTAAGGTCCTAAAAGTCCTAAAAATTTAAAAATTTAACAGAAAAACAGGAAATAACAAAATAAGTACTACCTGATATAGATAATGTATCAGTGGTATAAAGTACATATCAAAAGAAATTAAGAAAATAAGAAAATAAAAGCAAAATAAGAAAATAAAATGAAACAGAAAAGAAAAAGAAAAAGAAGGAAAAGCACCAAATAGGAAAGAAAAAATCAGTCCTCATCCTGGTCCTGATCCATGTAAGCTGCTCCATCCCCCTGGGAAAATAGGCCTGTCCCTAGGCCACTGTAAGTAATCCTGAAACTGGGCTGGGGTCATGGGGTCCACACGAGCCTGATAATGTCTACTCTGAAAATGAACAGCTGCTCGGTGAATAGTGGACATTTGAGCCATCAAATGAGTGTTCTGTGCCTCAAGTCGATGGGCCCAGACTAGAGCATCCATGTCTGCTGGTGGTGATGGTGGTGGTGTCTGTTGCTGCTGCTGCTCCTCAACCTGTAACTCCTCAGCCGGGATACAGTTGGCTTCAATGTATGCTCTGGTCATGGGAAGTGCGATGCGAACCCTGGGGTTCACCTCTACACCCCTAGATCTGCAGAGTGAGGTGATGAGAGAAGGGAAGCCAAGCCTGATCTTGGAGTTAGGGGTCCGGCGCCCCACAGAAGATGCAAAGTCTGATATCCTACTGGTGATAACCCGTGAGATATCGATAGTAGCGCCGGTGAGGATACAGTAAATGAGGTGGGCTACAAGCATAATGATATCAGAAACATGCCCTGTAGGATGTATGTTGGCCAGCGTCAGTACTGTCCACATCCGTGTGATACTCGTCATATCATGCCTGTGAATCCTGGCAGCCTCCTGATATGCATTCCTTTCAAAGGAACGCCCTGGTAAGCATAGCAGCTGAGCAGTCTCAATGTCAAGGGGATCATTGCCATGAAGCCCCACAAGCCTGCATCCTCTCGTGGTATTGGCACACCACGAGGTCTCTGTCCTCCTCTATGGGATGTCCTAAAAGTGCATTGATTGCATCGCAATCAAATCTGATAACCTGTCCTCGAACATAGGACTCCCTCCTGCAGTTAACGTCGTGGTCTCCAATAGCGTTAGCATAGAATTCCCTGACAATGTCTGGATCGAAGTAGTTGTCAGGGCGACTGAGGCGGTTCCAATCGCCTCCTGTGAATCTCAGCAGAGAACTCCTCATATTCCCCCTCCTGGAGGATGACTGGTCGCTCCAGGATGAACTTGCAATCAGCAATGTCAGTGTATGCTTCAAAGGACTTGAGGTCCTTGAAGCGATGAGGGTCAAACTCAGGTTCCCTCTGGGGGGCCTTCCTCTTGGCACCCCCTGTGCCCCTCCCAGAGGAACTAGCACCACTGACATTCTTCGTGCGAACCATCTGCAAAGCAAAAGCAACTCAAAATTATTTATGCATCATAATATTTAATTGCTCATAATTATGAAATAAATGGCCAATAAATTTCAATACTTAGAGCAATCAATTAACCAAACAAATGTGCATAAAAATTTTGATTTTAAATATTACCCAATAAATGCCAATTAATTAATTAAGACATGCTAAAGTGATCAGTTAAAGCAAGGTCCTAAACAATTCTAAACAGGCAAAGTGAGAATCAAACTCATGCTCAAAAATCATGTCATCAGTAACATGCAATATTGCACAATCATTTATGTATGGGCATGCAAAAATATTAGAGCAATTAATTAAGCATACATGCACCAACAAAATAATTTGCAGAATCATTGAGCACTCAAAAACTACCACCTAAGCAAACATGAATAACTCACAAAGAATCCTAACCACATGCAATCTAATTTAAAGCACTATGAACAATTATTTCTTTCCTAAAGGTTCCTAGAAGTCCTAAGATTTCCTATCCTAAGGTTATGCTCAAATAAAATAAAAAATCAAAATTTCAATCGGTTAAAAAGAAAGAAAACTATAAAAACATACCTGGTATAAGCTCAGAAACTGAAAATGAAGGCTATATGAGTGAGAAAAGGCAAAGCAAAGGTTAGGAATATCAGAGAAAACGCAAAGGAACGGAACGAAAGGAAGTTCAAAATGAACTCCTTCGTTCAAATTCAGAACTTAAAGTCCCGCTTCCTGCGCTACACCCTGCGCTACAGCGCAGAGTGGAGCGCGTACTGCTTCAGAAGTTGAAGCGTTCCGCTGCGCTTCACCCTGCGCTACAGCGCAGGGTGAGGCGCAAAAGTCAGAGAGTCAGGTTTTTAATTTTAATTCTGCGCTTCACCTGCGCTACAGCGCAGGTTGAAGCGCAGATCTGCAGTATTCTCTCTGCTTCTGCTACTCCTAGTTGATTCCATGCAATCCTTTTAGATTTAGATCCCCATTTTAACAATTTCCTAATTACACAGGTAAATCCTAAAACTAAAAATTACCAAAATGAAAATTAAATGAAAATTAAAAACTTACAAGGACTGGGTTGCCTCCCAGGAAGCGCTTGTTTAACGTCTTTTAGCTCGACGCCTGGTTACTCAACCCTTTTATGGTGGCCTCAAGTGGAGGATGATGTTTGACTCCATACCAGTTCTTCCTTTGAGCTCCCATCCTCCATGCCAATTTTTGATTCTTCCATCACTGTCACTGTCTTCCTCAGTATCAGATGTTGATCTCCTTCTCCTCTTAAATTTGAACTCCCATATTGACTCTGGATGCTTTATCCTCATCCTAGGCTTCCTCAGAAATTCGGAGCCTGGCAACTTTGTTGGATTTTTAGAAATAGCATCAGTTTGTTGTAACTTAGGCGTACCTCTATGAAACGTAATACTTTCATCTTTTGAGCTCAATTCATATTTTCCTCGATCAACATCAATGATCATCTTAGCAGCTTTCATGAAGGGTCTTCCTAAAATTAGGGGGACTTCAGTATCCTCCTCTTCTGTCTCTGCAATGTAGAAATCTACAACATATGCAAATTTATCCACTTTGATTTGAATATCCTCTAATATCCCATGAAGGCGTTGAGCAGATTTATTTGCAAGAAGTAACTTCACATTTGCAGGCTTGACCTTCACATTACTCAACTTGTTAAAATACGATAGCGGCATCAAATTGATGCTCGCTCCAAGATCTAATAAAGCATGAGTAGGAGGTAGATTACCAATAGAGATGGGTATAGTAAACCTACCTGGGTCAAGTGACTTACTTGTGACTAAGACCTTCTCTTCATGATGTTCCTTTTGTGCTGCTTCTTCATCTTGTTGAACAACTTCCTCTTGAAGCAATTGTTCTTCAAAGATGATTTCTTCTTCCTCATCAAGTTCCTCCTCCTCTGACTTGTTGCCATCAGTAGCAATCAAGCTGCATTGTTCCTTTGGATTGGTTTGGGTCACAGCTGAGAAGTGTTGTTGCCTGTGCTCTGCCATCTCAGTCGCTAACTGACCCACTTGACTCTCTAGAGTCTTGATTGATGCCTCAGTAGTTGTCTTGAATCCACTAAATTTTTGCACAAGGTCATCAATTTTACCTTCCAAAGTGTTCAGTTTATCATATGTTGAGGGTTGTTGTTGGTAAGGTGGTTGTCTTGGTCCTCCATTCTGACTCCAACCAGAGTTGGTTTGGTTATTTCTCCAACCTTGTGAATATTGATTGTTGTTATTGTTGGAGTAATTCCCTTGCCTTCCCTGGTTACCCATGAAGTTGACTTGTTCTGGTTGTGTTCCTTGGCTAGCACATTGACCATTTAGATGGTCACCTCCACAGAAATCACAAATCAATGGTTGGGCTTGGATGGGTTGTGAGTGGACAGCTTTGAGTTGTTGAGGGAGTGTCTTCAACGTCTCAGTGAGTGCTTCTAGTTGACGTTTAATGAGCTTGTTCTCAGCTAACAGAGCATCACTTTGATTGAGTTCCAGCATCCCTTTCTTTGGTAATTGCAGCGGGCTGTCTTCCACTTTGAGCTTGTTGATCGTTCTGTGCAAAATGGTTGATGATTTCTAGCGCTCGATCAACTTCTGCGGATAAGATAGTTCCACCTGCTGCCGCATCTATGAATGACCTTGAATCTGAACGAAGTCCCGTACAGAATATGTTGAGTTGGGCTATATCCTCATAGCCATGGTTGGGACATTTGCGCAGCATAGACTTGAATCTTTCCCAAGCTTCACATAGTGGCTCATCAATCCCTTGTCTGAATGTAGAAATATCTGCCTTGGCTTCTATCTGCTTCCCTGGTGGGAAGAATCTTGTCAAGAATTTCTCCTCAACCACACCCCAATTGGTTAGGCTTTGATTTGGGTGTGATTGCAGCCATTCCTTAGCTTTACCTATCAAAGAGAAAGGAAACAAGCGTAAGTAAACAGATTCTAAATTACCTTCCTCGAAACCCATAGTACCAATCAATTCATAAAAATTAGAGAGATGAGCATTTGGATTTTCATGATCCAATCCAGCGAATTGATGTGCACTGATGAGGTTGAGGTGTGCAGTCTTCAACTCCAAAGCTCTTGCGTTTGGTGGTAACACAATGCTTGAGAAGTGACGTGGTCCTTGATGGGAGATATAATCTCCTAGCGTTCTTCTTGGACGTTCCTCTGCCATATTTTTGGGTTCCTCAACAATTATCCTTCTTCTCCTTCTCGAGTTTCTACCTATGTTCCTTCGCGACGTCCTTTCTATTTCCGGGTCGAACTGTAATTGATTGGGAGACGCCTGACCTCTCAGAAGCATAAACAAGAAACTTTGAAAAAGGTAAGTGTTGAAGAGAATTAATAATAGAAAAACAATAAATTTCCTAAGATAATAATAGATCCTAAAAATAATACGAATAATAAACAAATAAACAAAATCCTAAAATAAAAACTTGATAACTAGACCGCCAAGGTCTACACGAATTGGAAACCGTTCCCCGACAACGGCGCCAAAAATACTTGATGGGTTTCTGGCAAGCGAACCAAAAATCCAGTAGTATAATAGTAAGAAAAGTATCGTATCCACAGGGAACGGTCAATTCACGTATACTCGTGATCTATTTATCAAGGGAAATAACAATTTTGAGAGTATTGTTGCGTAAATTGTAAATAGCAAATAAATAATCAATTGAATTAGATAGGAAGAGTTAGAGACACTTTACTTGGATTAGGATTGGACTTCATATCATCACACCCTTCGTGCATGTAAAAACTATCTATTATTTTAGGTTTACTCTATAATACTGTAGACAAACTAAATTGCTAAGACCCCGAGTTACCAGCGGCCTCACACACTCAAAGGTAATCCATGCGGGCTCTCCCAGGCGACAGACTTACCCTCGGCTTATTTTGCTTTCTTTTATTCCGTTTGTAAAAGAATTAGTTGATAAACGAGGCCTACTACTCTGGACGCACCTTCGCTAGAGTACTGTCACTACCCATCACTCATTAGAATACATCCACGTTTCGCTTCCTGGATTGACAATCAACTAATCCTTTGCTATCGGTAATTTAATAACCATGCCTATCCTGTAGACGCCCTTCATTAGAGTACTCACACTACCCATCAATCACTAGCAACGCCCATGTTTCGGTTCACTGGCTACCGAGTCCTCTTATTCACTCAGAGAATGGGTTTCTTCAGAATCCGCTCCCCCATCCTCAATCCTAGTCGAAACTAGCCTATAACTCAGGCGCAAGCGCGGAAGTTAGGAATTAAGCACAGAATAAGATTACCAATATTATAGACAGAGAGCTCAGGAAATAATAAAATAGAGTTTACATACACTTGGGGATAGAATCAATTACATCCAATCCTAATGGAGAGTTAACTACACAAGGTAGCCATACAAACCACCGAAGATGTTGTCACAATCTTCAATCCTTGTGAAGCGCTCCTCCTCTCCTACTCTAAAATTAGCTCTAGTGCATTATCACTGAAATAAGATTGAATTACAATAATCGTGCACACCTTGATCTGGTGCAATGAGGTTCCTATTTATAGGCTAAGGAAAGACAAAGAAATTGGGGAGAAATCTATCTAAAAACGGCAACAGGGCAAGAATCACGTGTATCTGCGCTTCACCCTGCGCTACAGCGCAGGTTGCAGCGCAGGATCCAGAGAGTTGCGATTAACCCTGCGCTACAGCGCAGGTTGAAGCGCAGAATGCGTCCTGCAGCTTCAATATTTCTCTTTTTAACTTGATCTCTCCCCGATACTGGTTTTGGTTGATTTGTCTTTCCTTGTTTCCCTTTTCTTGATGAAATCTTGCACTTATTGAGCATCTTGGATTTAATTGGGAAGGTTGTCTGCAGAATCCTTGTTTGATTGACAGTGATCTCCTCATTGATTGCCTCAAATCTTCTTCAAATCTTTATTAATTGTCTTCAATCAAACTCAAATCTTGCAGATATCTCCCTCATTTAATGTTATCTTTCCTTCAAATCAAATCTTTGCAATATCCTGCAAAAATCAGCAATATTTCTATTAAAATAGCATCAAATTCAAATCCAAGATTAATAAATACAATTTATCTGATATTAAATAAAAAGGGATTAAACTGGGGCAAAAATACCATTTTATCCTTGATAAGTGAACTAAAAAGTGCTCTAATTTATCATATAATTTTCACTTATCAGTGTCTCTATGTGGATGACATGATTGTTACAGGAAGCAACTCTAAATAAATTGAGTGGTTTAAATCAGTCATGAAGGCTGAGTTTGATATGACATATTTGGGAAGAATGACTTATTTCCTTGGCATGGAATTTGTGAGTACCTCAGAAGGAATTGTATTGCATCAAAGGAAGTACACAGTCGAACTCTTGAGAAGATTCAACATGGAAAACTGCAACCCTACAGTAACACCTGTTGAAGTGAATGTGAAACTTGACAAAAACAATGATGAAGAAGGAGTTTACAGCACCTTATTCAAGCACATGGTTGGTTCTTTGAGGAATCTCTATAATAGCAAGCCTGATATATGTTTTGGAGTTAGGCTAATTAGCAGATTCATGGATGATCCAAAGAAATCTCGCTTGCCTGCTGCAAAAAGGATTCTAAGGTACTTGCAAGGTACATTGGAATATGGAGTGTTGTTTCCAAATAAAATAACAGATGGAAGTCTATTGATGGGTATTTCGATTTTGATTGGTGTGGGGACAAAATTGATAGGAGAAGTACCTCAGGATATATTTTCAAGTCCCTTAATGCACCAATTTCTTGGTGCTCAAAGAAGCAACCTGTGATAGCACTATCATCCTGTGAAGCTAAATATGTTGTGGGATCTTATGCAGCTTGTCAAGCTCTTTGGCTAGAATCATTATTAAAGGAAATGTTAATTAAAGTAAGGAAGCCTGTTCAGTTGATGGTTGACAACAATTCAACCATTAATCTAGCTAAGAACCCAGTGTCACATAGAAGAAGCAAGCACATAGAGACTCGATTTCATTTCTTGAGAGATCAAGTAAACAAAGGAAAAATTGGAGCTGGTTTACTGTCCTACAGAATTACACGTTGCAGACATCCTTACTAAACCATTAAAGACAAGTCGTTTTGAGAAATTAAGAAGTGAGCTACGTGTTGTATCTTTTAAGGATTTGAATTAAAGGAGAGTGTTGTAATTAATTCAAATTTGTTAGTTAGTTAGTTAGTTAGTTAATAACGGAATTTTTCAAAAGGTTGTTAGTTAGTTGAGATATTTGTTATTTAGTATAAATACTTTATTATTGTACTTGATGATTTAGATTGAAATAATCATTTCATTCAGATCTATCTTCTTGCCTTTGAGTGTGAGTGGGTGTATGTGTGTGTGTGTGATTCTTTGGTTCCAACATAAATAATAATATGTATTGTGAGAGAATTTTCAAAACAAATAAAAAAAAATTCAATATCATTTTGGATTTTTTAAAACAAAAAATAGGAAAAAAAAGCACTATATTAATTTTTAAAAAGAAGGACAAAATTGTCATTTTCTCAATTTAATCCTCCATTTCCCTTCTCATTCCCAAATTATAACATTCAAACAAGGGATGGACTCCCCCTCCATTTCCCTTCCTTTCGAACTAAAAAAAAAAGAAAAAAAAAACCTTACTATTAACTTTCAATTTTTAAATTCTCAGTGGGATTACCTTCCAAACAAAGCTACAAAGAAGAAGCATAATCTCCCTTGACAATTGACAGGTATATGAGGAAAGAAAGAATAGACTCAAGCACTTGAATGCCTATGGAGTCAAATAACCCAAATTTGCAAGGTGGTAACCGTACACCTATTAACCTCTTTATAAGAGTGACTCATAGAGATAATCAGCCTTTGATAGCAATAGTATTAGAGCACCCTCCTGATACCATCTCAAAGCAATGAGTCCACCTCCACTGTTATTCTCTCGTGGCTCTAGTCATAATATAGACCCCAAAGCTCCACTTGTAGAAGTGAGCATATCTCTTGAGATATGAAATTTATACAATATAAAACATACAACAACTTATATAACACACTTGTTTTATTTTATCTTTTTCCATCAAATCATGTATCATATCTCATATTTCTATCTCTTTACTCTTTACTCTCTACATGTGGTATTGTTGTAACCTATAAAAACACAATATGATCCTCTAAATTATAGGTGAAGCAACCTATTAAAACACAATATGATCCTCTAAGAACCAGAAGGCCTCTGCAAGCAGTAAATTGATTTTATTTTAAAAATGAATAAGTAAAAACATATTTTTTTTTAAATTTTAATAAGTTTAAATTACTCTGCATTTCAAATTAAAAAATATATATCTATTTATTTATTTTAAAGACAATTTCATTTTACATGACCTTTATTTAAAAATTAATGACCTATGGGTACCGTTAAGTTAATCTTTCCCATGTTTTTTACCTAGGGAAAAAAATACCTACCACACATTAATTTTCAAGAGTTATAATCAGTGTTATCAAACCCGGATCGGACCGGTCGGTCGAACCGGTTAGACCAGAAACCGGTCATATGGTCGGTTCAAGTCACTCATTAGATCGAAGATGCATAAAAACCGATGGAAACAACTTCGTTGTGTCACCGGCCTTCTGCCATGGATGTGTGTCGTTGAGGTGAGATACGCTTCCCCTTGGCAGATTAGAAGTGAGGAGGCGGCATACCAGCAAAAGTGAAAAACATTAGGTTTTATTAGGGTTTGTTAGGCTTATAATAATATGTGATAATGGGTCATGGGTTGGTTACAAGCCCGTGCTATTCTTATTGATGAATTTGTTAGACAAAAAATATTAGGGATCACACTTGTTTGCTGTTAGTAAAAACCTAAACATATAAATAGAATTTGAGTGATCCATTTTGGCTTAGTTTTTTTTTTATTTACTCATTGGGCTTAGTTAGTTTTGTCTTTTGCTGTTTGTAAACTAGAAAAAAAAATACGAAGTTTTTTTAAAAAAATATATATCAATTATAGATTCAATTAAGTTTAAATTATATATATATATATATATATATATATTATTTACTGGTTTAACCGGTTTAACTAATCACTCACCATTTAAACCAATGATTCATTAATAAGTATCGACTTATTAAGTCGATGATCGATCCGGGTGGTTTAATAACATTGGTTATAATGGTTGTGGTCGCACATAAAGTTCAATGGTACACGAGAAATGCAAGCTTATAACTGTATACATATAAGAAAGATAACTGAAAAATATAGTCTCCTGCTCATGATGGAATGTTAGCAAAATATGTAGGAACAGCTTTTTCGCACAGGAAGAAAAAGTATAAACATACATCATTAGAGTTGCATAGTTCACATCATGAATAATGGCAGAATCTGAATGCGTTGAGTTGAAGTTCAACAAGAAAGGTCACACTCAAAAGTTGTCACTCTGGATATTCACATCATCAAAAAATAATAATGTCTTTAGATAAAATTTCAAACAGATTTTTAAAAGCTTATTCTAAAAAATATATATATAGGTAACGTAACGTTCCTTTTACGTTAATCTCTTCCAATTGCGACCCCAGTGCAGCCTTTTTTGGCCTATCATCATTGATCATGATTCAATTTACGAATCATACCTCTCAATAATTAATTGACAATAAACAATAGAAGCACATTATTAGCTTTAGCTGGCAACACCAAAATTTTTAGATAGATGTCTTCCAATTGTGTTAAAAAATATACCATTTTCAACCAAGATTTTATGGAATATCTTAGCCATACGGCAAGAATATCTAACTGGCTGTTAAACGTTATCAACGCCTTGCATTGTACTGAAATCAATTAAGTTTTGTGACCTTAACTAAGCATTAGTGGAAACAAAGAGCAAGCTTCAGAGAGTTGGCTCGATTCCCACTAAACACACTCTTCAAGAAGAATGAAAAACCTTAATTGTGACTAAATCACAAACAGAATTATCCCTAATATCCTAATAATAGAAGATATATGTAGTTAACACCAAAAAAGCAACCATCAAAATGATATCACTTCCACAAAATTCTTCTTAATTACTTGAATTCAGTGTACAATAAACAGTCCCCATTATGAAACCAAGAAATTCAAGAGTTTGGTCTTTCCTCAGAAAATCTAGGAAGTTGGACGAGTGAGTTTACACGGGTGACACCTTCCAAACCTGACCAGTTTTGATCATCAGCTGATGATGTTCCATCTTCAACATCAACAGATAGAGCTCCTCCATTAGTTGTCTCATTTTCTTCTGAGGATCTCACAGTGAAGTTCCTTTGCAAAGATGGCTCAGATTTTTGTCCATCATCTGACTCAATTGGATTACCTGAATGGTTGCTCTGGATGGTTGCAGAAGAAAAGCCTTGTTCCTCATTATCAGATTCTGAGTCCATTTTCCCATCCAAAAATAAGCAAACTACAGCACAGTCATCCATCTTTGAAGTTGGGTATTTAAGTTTCCACTCTCTAGCAGCAGAATCTACCAGAATCCTAGCTGCTGATGATCTTGTTGGTGCTGAAGATACTATCTCAACCACTTCCTCATTGCTTAAAACATCCCAGACCTGAACAAAGCACCAAGAGAATTAGTTACCATAAGTGAAAGATGGAAGCCTTTGGAGCTAATGTTAAACTCAAAAGTCTTTTAAGAGAAGTAGCATAAAGGGAAAAGGAAACTGAGTCCCCCATAAGTCATGTGAAAATTCATTACTTGTCCTGCAGTTAATTAATGCTAGTAGGAAAGACAGACACGGGAAGCCTGGGAATCAACAATGCGGCGCTTTAACAATCTCATGCAATAGTTGGTGTGAGCTGTTTTGAGGATAAAACCACTTAGGCAGTGCATATTTGTATCCTCACAAAAACTGGCAAAGCAACAGGAATTTTCTCACCATATAAAGTGCCACCTGCTGGAAGTCTAAAGATTTTATTGACTATTTGCTTTCTCAGATTACAACAAATAGCATTACTTTGGAGAGAATTTTTTGCCATATAAATAGCATTACATGACTTAAACCAAGTTACTTGACAACTCTGGTGCCTTTGACTCAGGACCTAAAGTTGACAGAGTTATGCAGTATGAAAAGTGTTACAAAAATTGTTGGCCATGTACCAATTTGTTAGTGCTTAAAACATATTTATACCACAAAATAAAAAGAAGATAAACTGTATCTGGCAATCCAAGTAGTGGCCCTTTCATAATCTGCTGTTGCTTATTTTCAACTCATGAAAAATCAGATACCAGCATGTCAGTCTTGTAATATTAGCCAAATGGAGCAAAGACATGCCCACCTGCCTACCTAGGATGCCAAAGCTAAGCTGATTTTTATTTGTCAGTGAAGCTCCTAAGTAAGGGTGGAAATAGGCCAGGCCGCTCGTCAGGGGCCTACGGCCCAGCCTACTTAAGGCCTAATTTGGCTCGGCTCGTTTAATAAAAAGGATAGGTCTAGGCTTTTGAAAAAACCTTTTTACGTAAATACGTCAGGTTTAGGCTTTTTAAAAAGCCTATTAGGCTTACAGACTAGCCTATTTATAAATAATATTATTTTTAATAAACATATAAATATATTATATATAATAAATAATATAGTAATATATATTTTTTTAATTTCTCCTGTTAGCCTATTTAGAGATAGACTTATTGTCCTATTTAAAAGTATATGTGAGTGACATATTTACATTATAAAAAAGTGAGTCTATTAGTTTGTAAACGCACCGGCCTATTTATAGATAGATTTATTGGCCTTTTAAAGGTCATAATATGAAATAGGCTTTTAAACAGGCTAATAGGCCAAACCAGGCTTTGAACAGGTCAGGTCAGGCCTAAAAAAATGGCCTATGACAGGTAATAGGCCAGGTTTAGGCCACAAAAATATAGTACAGGCTAGGCTTGGGCCCTGCAAAGCCTAGCTTGACTTGGCCTATTTCCATCCCTACTCCTAAGTCCCGAGGTTCTACTCAGTCCCCACCCCCCCCCCCAAAGTACAAAAACAAAATAAAAGGCCAGAATGAAAAAAGCAGGGAAGAGAATCATGAATAGAAAATTTTACAATCAGTTAGCCCACTTTTGGGTAGTTATTATTTGTTTCTTCATATTGAACAAAGCTTATTGCTTCAAAAATACCAATGTCTAATTTATATTTCTTGTGTTGTCAAGAGGCTAACTAATTCAACAGTTATGCTGCTGATTGATAAAACTTCTCAGTTTCTTTCCTATCACCATAAGGTTAATGCTATGCTGCAATTCATTACTAATCTAAACATTTCCCCGCACTGACCACATTTTCTTATGTCACATCACAGCTTGACCTGGTAAGATGATTTCTCTATGGCACTCACAATGCCGTATTAACCAACAGAAACTAACTTCAAAATTGCAGATCATATATGTTGGAATTTACTAGTCATAGAGGGATACAAAATAATAAAACAATTCCCAAAATAGCAAAGCAAAATTAAACAAACTGAAGAAATAGATATGAGAATGAAAATTCTTACCCCGTCTGAGGCAAGAACAATGAATTGATCTTTGTCTGTAAGCAATCGGTGAGAAAATTCAGGTATAGAAATCACACCATACTCCTTCAAGCAGAAATCTCCAAATGCTCTAGCCATTGCTAATCCTGGAGCATCATCAAAAGGCAACCATACCCTAGGCACTTCTGGCTCATCTTGCAGGGCAAATACCCTACCCTTGCAACGCTTAATTCTTTCTGCTTCTCCTATAAGAATTTCCAACCAAATTGAAATTAACACCCGGAGAAAACCATATATTCAACAGTGAGAGAATAAATGATGGCATATGACATACTTGGCAAATCAGGCTTCAAATCAACAGTCAACTGAACTGCCACCATGGTGTCATTGCTGTCCTTGGATCCCATGATTGCTCGAGAATCCCCAATATTGCCCATGAACAAGTTTGAACCCTGGCAAGATGATAAGTTAAGAAAACTGTAAAAGAATGGAAAAGGGAAACAAGAGTGTAGATGCTGCTGTCTACTACCTGCTTCACTATTGACACAGCTGTGCTCCCGCTACAGAAGCAATCCAGATTTGGATGAGACCTGAGCTCTTTGTCCATAGCCTTGTATGCCTTCATGAAAGCTTCTCTCCATTTAGAATTCAATTTCTCCTCAGCAGAGCAATCCTCAGAGTCTCCGCTGTCAGGTTTTACATTCCCTTTGAAGCAAGCTTTACCTGACCCTGTTCGCTTCGATTCACCAGAATGCAAAAATGAAAGTAGTTTCACTGGCAATGTATCCCTCACTTTGCGTGCAACAAGATGACCATGTGGACCATGGCCATCAAAGACACCACAAAAGATCATATCTTCAGACATGAAATCCTACACAAATACAGATCAAAATTAGGATGTCAATGTCTAAAACTAACCAAGTCTCTCTTCAATCATTAAGAGTCCCATGCATCTTCCCAAATGAGATGAACATACTTACTTCCCACACAACCATGGCGTCCTGATTAATACCCTTGCGGCCTTGCTGCGTGAATATGCACGAAGACCGGCTCTTTCCATTAGTGAAAATTCTGCTGGGTAAGGATGGTAAATGGTGCAAAGAAATAACATGATCAGAGAATGTTCTTCTTGTCCTCTTTTGCCCACAGAATCCAATTTCTAAGCAAGATGGAGAGACCACTTCTCCATTGCTCCTGCTGCTACAAGTACTTCTACTGCTTGTTGAGACACAACAACCCATTTGCTTAGCTCCAATACACACACATCTGATGGAAATAAGTTCAAGTTGCTTCCCTTTCCCTTTCCCTTTCCCTTTCCCTTTGCACTATAGATCTCAAATCAATTGCAGAGATTGCAAGTCTGGTCAACTAAGCATAACAATCTCACTCTAAATATTCTCTCAGGTCAAAATATAAGCCACTTTACAACTCATTGAAGAAAAATGGGGTCCCTTCTCCATAGTCAAATGTGAAATCTGCCTGAAGCAATGGATAATGAAACCAGCTGAACACAAGAAAACAGGCGACTGTGATAGTTAATATATGCCATAAGGTCACAAAATATCAAGCAAACGCAACAATAGGGAAAAAAACCAAAAACTCAGCAAAACAACTAAACAAGTTATGTAATTATGTAATATGGATAAAAAAATTCCCAACATGTGAACAAGGAATAGAATATATTAAAAAACTGTCCGGTAATTGACAGCGTCAAAATGGAGACTTTGAAATAATTTAATCCAGAAACTACGCATTAAAAACCGAACCAAACAAGAGCACAAAAGCAGAACACAAGAGAGCCTGTCCTATTATCATGTTTCAAACGGGTTAAGTCCCAAAGTTTCTGTCTTTCCTTTTTACTAAACATAGATCCTCACATGGATCAAACAAATATCAAGGTCAAGAATCTCCAAGTGCACGCCACAACAAAATACTGACATATTGTATATTCAAGTTCCTTGTACCAGCAGCAGCATCTGAAGAGCTTCTCTCTCTACCCTTCATTCTCTCTGTTAAATTCTAAACAACCCCAAACCAAACAAAAATAAAAAAGACAAGTGGAAAAAGAAAAGGGGAAGAAAACTATTATTCTTTTCAAATAAAACCTTTTCTGGCCAAAAGCATCAGAAAGAAAGAAGAACATCTAAGTTAGAGGAGTACAAAAAATAAAATTAATGTACTTGAACTCACGAATCTGAAAGAGATCAAAATCTGAATGGGAATGAATACACATGAACAAAAGCATTTAGTTACAAAATATGATTGTCCATGCCCTTTCCTGGTTTACCTTTGAGCAAAAATTTGGTAAATGAAGTAACACAGAGTTCAGAGAGAGAGAGAGAGAGTGGGAGAGTATAAAGCAAGAAAATCAGTACAAACAACAAAAAAGTCTGGTTTCCCACTACACAGAAATACGAGAAGAGATAAAGTAAAAGTCCCAAAAGCAGAAAAAGACGAAAGAGACTATTGATCTTGTCAACAAAGAATCAAAGAGAAACCAAAAAAAGAGTATAGGAGATCAAGTAAGTGCGACGTAATTATCATAACAAAAAAAAAAAACAATAGTAAATTAACAAATGACCAAGTAAATTGTCCCCGTGAAAATGAAGGTCAAACCAACCAAAAATTAAAATAAAAAAAACATCAACATTATACAACAGATCAAAGAACTGTGAGCAGGCCAACCCAAAAATAAGTAGGAAAGAGAAGAAGTGAAAGCTGAATATGGCATATAAAAACTGTTTTTTTTTTCAAAAAAAAATCTGATTCTGAAAGAATCCGGGGAAAAAGAACGGAAATTCTCTTGAATTTTAAGAAACTCTAGGTAACTGAACCTACTTACATAAGTAGAAACATTCACAACACAATGGGTCAGAGTTAGTAACAAAACTGAAAACCATATAACCAAAACAATAAAATATAATTAAAAAAACCAGAAAAGGAAATTTATCAGAAACCAGAGAAACTCGGCATGCAGTGATGCAGATCCTTCATTGTCAATTGTCCAAAGCAAGCAAGCAAACTCACTCATACCCAATGGGTATCATCAGATGAAGGTAGTTGAACCAGTGCAACTAAACATGGATAATCAAAGAAGAAAAGTTGATAGTTTTGAAACATTTGAAATGGGAAAATGGTAGGGCTACGAGATTCATCACCTTTCTTAGAATGCAGAAATCTTGAGACTGAGGATCATCAGAGTGAGAGAAAGAGGAAGAAGGGAAAGGGAGTGAAAAAGAGAGAGCGTTTGAGTATTAATAAGGAAAGGTAGCGTGGATGGATGGGGCTGGTAGTGGTGCATTCATTGCAAAAGCAGAATAGACAGAGCAGAAAGAGAAAGGGTAAAGGCAGTGAAGAGGTCAAAAAGAACATAATACAGAGTAAAATTGGATTTGGACACTGTCACACACACTGGACAGGTTCATCTTAATCTTAATAGAGAGTAATAAATAATAATTAGATTTATTATTAGAATTTATATAATGTTTATTAATTTTTTATCTTAAAATAATATAATATATTACTTTTTTTGACGTCTATATAATATAAATGGTGCCCCAGTTCAAGCCACGGGAAACCTCTACATTTTATCTCACTCCAAGAAGATAAGTGGGAGTTCGAACCTGTATACGATACATAATAGTTTTCTATTACTTTTAGAAATGTTAACATTAAATTAAACTATATTAATTTATCATTGTATCACATATTAATTAATTTTACCATGTAAGTATTTTATAATTTTATTTATATATTATTAAAATTAAAAATGGTATATAATAGCTATGTTTTATCTTTGTACTTGAAAGAGATTTAAATAAAGATTAAAGTTTGGATAATGCTATTATTGGTATGACTTTAATTCATATTTTTATTTACTATTTAAATTGAATTAAAAATTTAAATTATAAAATAAATAGTAGATTATATGAATAAATAATTAAAAATATCATAATGAATGCATATTGATTAGAGTTTAATTCTGATGTTAGAGTTTTTATAAATGAAGGGAAAAAAGCAAAAGCTAGGATAGTTTTGTCTGTCAAGTAAATTTAATTGACTTGACATGGAATAATTAAAGTTTAAAATGATATTTGGATATCAATTTTTTTTAAAAAAAATAAGAGTACAATTGTATTTTTCTTATTGAAAAAGTATGTTTTCATCCTCATATTTTTTATCGACTTTGGTTTTTTTTCTAAATTTTTTATTTTGTTTCCGAATTTTCTAAACCCCCAAATCGTGATCTTTACCATTAGTGAGATCTGTTAACCTAATGAGCTAGCTAACAGAAGTTACAAGTTAGCCTCAATAATTGGCCCAAAATAGCTAACTCATCTAATTAATATTTAATTATTAAAATAATCCTAATTACTAAATTAGGTTTTTTATGGAGTAAATTTATTGAGGTGAAAACCATAATTTAGTCATTGAGGTTATTTTAATAATTAAAAATTAATAAAAAATTAATTAGATGAGTTAGTTATTTAGGACTCATTATTGAAGTTGACATATAACTTGTGTTAGTCAACTCATCAGGTTAACATATCTTACTAACCGTAGGGACCACAATTTGGGGGTTTAGAAAGTTCAGGAAAAAAATACAAGATTTAAAGTATAGCGACAAAGACTAAGCCGGATTAAAATGACCTAAAACATATTTATCTCTTTCTTATTTATCTACTTCATCTGACGTACAATGTGGTGATCAAATATTTTTTAAAAAAAAATCTTAATTTTTTATAGTTATTATATTCAAGTCATTTCTTCATATTTTTTATGTAAAACTTTTTCTTTGAAAAATTACTTACTTATAATTATAAATGCGAAGAAATGACTTTAATTTCATTGTAACAAATTTGGGCCGTTTACTTTTAAAAACCTTTTCTATTTTAATTTTCTTTGTTTTCTAGTTGAAATAAACAATGTTAATTTGTTTTTTATTTTATTTCATTAATTTTTCAAAATTTTGTATAAAAAAATAAAGAAATCAATGTAAAGTTATTTTTATTATTTTTTTTATAAAACTTTGAAAATAGAATGATGTTTTTATAATCAAACTAAAAATATTTTAACAATTAAAACTGAAAATATTTTCTCAAAATAAATAAATAATTCTTTATATTATAAATGAGTAAATAATTCGATGTCAGTCGTTTCAAATGTATATTAAATGTAAAATATTTATATACAATAATAGCATAAGAATTTTTTATTTATAAATGGTTAAAATTTTTACATTAAAAATATGACAATTCAGATTTTAAATCTATATAACCATACTCAATTTAGCTACCTTTAATTTTATTTCAAGGATTTAATATGTATACAATAGGATTGATTGTAATCTAAAATCTAATAGTATATACATTTTTATCAAGATTTTTACTCACTTTAGTCATCCTTCTAAGAAAGATGTTCTTCTTGATTTAGGTATCAAATCAAATCTCCATACATTAATACCTCTCTAAAATAATATTTTTCCAATCCCAACTTAGATCAATTCACAAAATTAGTATTTCTCAGGAGACCTTATATAAATTTATAATCTCATCATTATTATAAATTAATATTTCTCTAAAAATATAAATATTAACTTGGACAATATAATAAAATATGAATATTATTGTTTGTTCTTTTTCTTAAAATTTAAATCTAAGTCCATTTTATCTGACTTTTCTCGTTGCATTTAAAAGCTCTAGTGTCATGTTATCGAACTATTATCTTGGAAGTCTTGTTTGGGATTTAATGTCTTCACCCCTCTCTAGGAGTGTGTTTAATGAGAATTAAATTCGGGAGCTCTTCATACAATCTCAGCATCTGTTGCTAGCTTAGCCACAACTTTTTTACATGATTGGTTTCAAAAGTATCGAGTCATCCTTAAGTTCATCCTAAATAAGATTTTTCAACAATGCAAGCCACAATTTTCTTCTAAATTTTGGACATATAAACATTCATTATTTTGACCCAATGTAATTAACGGGTAATTCACATCCAATTTATTGCAGTAATTGAGATCATTAATTATTTTCTCAAGCTCATGAATGACTTCTTCAAAAGTTGCTTCATTTAAGTTCCTCAAGGTTGCTTCATCCTCCAAACGAATTTTGTAGTGTCAAAAGCAAATTACTATGTCTCTTGTTGAACATTTATCACCCGAAAAATTGTTGACATCTAAAATATTAATCTTTTCTAGATCAGATTATCTCAACTCATAGCCTTCCAGTATCCTACAATAAAATCTCTTATTTTGTGTTTGGATAAAGAATTTTAGAATTCCTAAAATTGTGATAGAGAATGTTCATGAATTGTAAGCACGAGATTAATTGTAAATGATAATTTAAAAAGTTAAACATAAAAGAAAAATGTTAAAATTCTCTCTCAATATATGTCATTTGAAATTCCTCTTATTTGTCATAAAAATCCCTATTATTTGTCATTTGAAATTCTTTCTTTTTTTATTCTAATATATATTTTAAATTACTCTATCCAACACATATGATATTACATCTTAAAATGTTTTTATTATCCCATGTCAGATGATTATTTTTTTTTTATGTCATGTTAGGTAGTAGAAAAACTCAACATTTTATAGTCCTTCAATATTTCTTGGATAGGTCAATTATGTGTCATCAATAAATTTTTTCTACCATATATTTTTTTGTCCATCCAACAAACATATTTATCAAAGAAGTATTCTACTCGTCCATGATCTTTTGTTGGTATGGTATTGAAAATATAAGCTATTTATGTTGATATTTTTTAAGCAACATGGCTTTGGATACATTCCAATAATCTATAAAAGGAAGTTTTGAATCATTCTCATTTCAACAAATAAAGAGCCGGTAAAATGGGCTAACCCGACCATGTCGGTCTGCTCGAACCCACATTTTTACAGGGCTTGGGCATTAAAATTTGAAGTCAAAATTTTGTCGGGCTTTTTAGCCCGAAATAAATAAAGCTCACAACAATCCGGGTTCGGGCCGGGTATCCCGACGGACTTTCGAGCTACCCGTATATATATAAAAAAATGTTGTAGGGTATATATTTTTTCCAACAAAGTATAAGTTTTTATATCAATCAATTAGTAAACACATGTTTTTGTCCATGGTCACGAATTCATGTTCACTTCACGTTTTTTCTATGTTTTGATCAAGCCAAGGGGACTTATTTTCAAAGCATAGTATAACACTTGTTTTCAAAGTATAAATTATAATATATAAGTACCACCTAAGAATCTTTCAATTGGAAATATTCATTTTTTTCATAATCATAAAAAAATACTAACAACGTTCGTAAAATAAAAATAAATGAATTACCTATATAAATTACATTTTATAATATATCGAATGTAATTTTCATTTCTTTCTTTTATTTCGAATACTCATCAGTGAATAGTTTTTGTGATATAAACTGTTTATTTTTCTATCAGTAAAGGATAAATTTAGAAAAGTAAGGATGAAAAGTTGAGAAAAATCTTTTAATGTGTTTTGGAATGGATTGGGAACTTAGGAATGTGTTTTAAATTTATTTGAATGGCTCTTAGTTTAATAGGATTGATGGATGAATGGGTTTGGGAATTTAGAATGAATTTTAAATTTATTTGAATGAGTTTTATTAGGGTATATGAACTCTTTTTTTAATGTTCTTTTAACTATATTGTAATTTTTTTAGTTTTGTAAAAGTATAATTCTTTATAACTTTTAATGAGTTACATTTTGTAATAAATTAGGCTTTAATTAGCCCGGTCCGCAAAAGCCCATCACCCGCGTTGGACCGAGCTGATCCGGACCGGTAGCCCGTTTTGATAGTTCTAAATACAAGCTTGTTTTGTTTCGCTTTCTTCATTCAAGTTGTTTTCTTGCAAAATAATGATCAGATTGTAACATATACAACAAAGCTTTATCTAGGGTGTTTCATTTCATGGGTGTAACACCGGTGTTCTACCCCTTTTTAACCATTAGATTTAATACTTTTTTAATTAAGGGTTCAGATTTATTACCTGGAACCTGTTATTTATAACTTATGAATATTATCAGTTGGTCCCTCTGTCTTTTTTTTTAATAGTTATTTTATTAACAGATCCATTAGATTTATTAAAATAATTATTTAAAAAATTATATATGATTATATTTTTTTAAAAAACTGATATATAATATATTGGGTATATCATTCCATTGATTTTTCCTACTGCCTTTCAACATATATAATACAAGTGGCTGATTTACTTGACAATTGGAACGTCTTCTCGGAAAAACGTCTTATCGGAAAATGCTTATATGACAATTGAATTATAAATATAATTTAATTTTTTTTATTAACTTCATTTTAATGTTTTAATTACATTGAACTAAGATAGGGTTAATTAACTTTAAATTAAATTTTGAAAATAATTTAGTGTAATGTTATTGATTGACGTTAACGGAAAACCAATATTAAATGTAGTAATAAGTTAATATAGTTGAATCTTATCTTATCTTAATCTTATTCTTAATTATTAATATATATAAAAATAAATGAGTGGGGAATTATATTTTCCCGCAAAAAAGGGGTAAAAATGTAATAACGTATTTAATCTATTTTTTAAAAATTAAAAATTCAGAATTCAAATTTTAAATTAGTTGGTAAATTAAATACAAAGTAATTATAGATACACTTTCCCATATTTTACATAGAAATTGAAGGGGTTGGAAAGAGTAAAATCAATTACAAGAATGGTGGGATTGGAAAGCGTATAATCACTTAGGCTATTAATTACTACTTAATTTATAATTTAAAATTTAAATTTTAAGGTGGGATTGGAAACGCATAATGTTGGGGCGAATTTATTCCAAAAAAAAAGTGGCTTTTTCACTCACTGGCCGCACCTGTTCAATTTACCGCATCCTCTATAATTCAGACAATTTTTTTCATTTCTTGTGCAAATATCTCTCTTAAACTTCTTCAACTCTTCTCCCTCTTTTCTATTCGCTTGGAAGTCTCTCGATGGCAGAACCTCTTCTTCAACTCCTCTTCCTTTTTTCATAATTTCCACCCCTATTTTTTTTCCCATAAATGCATCTTTTCTATTTTGGTTCTTTCTTATTTTAATTTTGAGAAATCCGTAATTTGTTAGGATCTTTGAACTAAATAATGCATCTATCAATCATTTCTTTTTTTAACCATATAATAAAGTTTTTTCCTTCTTTTTTTTTAAATTCTAATAAATGGTGGAACAGAACCACTCTGAAACAGGGATAGGACAAGGAAATTGGCAATAGCATTGAAATTTGCAAAGTAAGTGTCATTTTTTGGGAATGAATCTATAATATTTTATTTACTAATTTTGGCAAAAAAATTGTAATAGCACTCTAATTTCTACGGACTATTGGTATAGTTTATTTAGACTGTTTTGATAGTCCAACCATAGTAGAGCAACATAACTAATTTATCTTATTTTCGAAGGAACAGTGCAAGACTGTAATCATTTGGCTCAGCCTTTTGTGTATACAGTGACTTAAGCATGTTCCAATATAGTGTATGCTATAGTTTATACATGCACCATAGTAATTGTGGCATTCCCAAACTGTATGCTTTAGTTTGAAATCTATTTTGAATAGATATATTGGTAAAGCTTGTGATATTGGTTATATGACAATGATGTTTGAATTAGGAGCAACATAATTAACTTCTCTTATTTTGAAGAAATGTCATCATTTGATTCAGCCTTTTGTCTAATGTTGTTTGGTTGTGTTCCATCATATGGGAAATGCTTCCCCTCTACTTCCTTCTTCAAAATGGTCATCTGCTTCATAATCACTGCGTTTTGGCCTCGTTTCATTCTTCTTTGTCTAATGTGGATGTTCTATATTCATTGCATTTTTTTTATTTTGAGTTCATTATTTTTGGTGTATTGTTGTCTCTATTGGGTTTTGTTATTCTGATTATATGTTCTTTTATTTTATTTGATTGTTATAAACTAATAATGTTTATATTCTGCATTTTTTATCTATCTTTTCTTTACCATTGATTGATTTAAATTATGAATTTGGTTATTTGATTGATGGAATGAAGCCAAAAGCTCATTTCATTCTATATACAATGCAACTTTTACAACGAATCTGTAATTTTTTTTCTATTTAATTTTCACCTATATCAATATGGCATTATTTATTCTTTTTCTTGATTCTTATAGTACACAAAGCACTTGCAAAGTAGGAAGGTGTTAGTTTTTATCCACTGCATTGGTCATAACATGTGAAAAGATCCTTTGCAACTATTTTTTTCATTATTTCCACCCCCAATTTCTTAGTTTTTTTTCCCATAACCTTACTGCATCTTTTCTATTTTGGTTTTGTTTTATTTTGATTTTGAGAAATCTGCAATTTGTTAAGATCTTTAGACTAAATAATGTATCTATCAATCATTTTTTTTAACCAAATAGTAAAGTTGTTTCTTTTTTTTTAAAGATTTTAATAAATGGTGGAATAGAACAACTCTGAAATAGGTAGAGGACAAGGAAATTGGTAGCAGGAGCTATTGAAATTTGCAAAGTAAAAATATTTTCACTTATTTATGCCATTTTTTGGAATGAATATAATATTTTGTTTACTAATTTTGGCAAAAATTGTAGTAGCACTCTAATTTCTATGGATTATTGGTATAGCTTATTAGACTGTTTTGATAGTCCAACCATAGTAGAGCAACATAACTAATTTATCTTGTTTTTTTAAATAATAGTCTAAGACTGTAATCATTTGGCTCAGCCTTTTGTGTAGACTCAAGCATGTTCCAATACAGTGTCTGCTATAGTTTATAGTTGCACCATAGTAATTGTGGCATTCCCAGACTGGTTTAGTTTTGAAATGTAGTTTGAATAGATATATTGGTAAAGCTTATGATATTTGTTAGATGACAGTGATGTTTGAATTAAGAGCAACATAATTAATTACCTTTATTTCGAAGAAATGTCATCACTTGGCTCAGCCTTTTGTCCAATATTGCTTGGTCTTGCTCTATCACATAGGAAATGCTTCCCCTCAACTTCCTTCTTCAAAATGGTCATCTGCTTCCTTCTTCTAAACCGATAAAGACTACGTTTTGGTCTCCCTTCATTCTTCTTTGTCTCATTTCGATGTTCTATGTTCACTGTATATTTGTTTTTTATTTTGCATTCATTATTTTTGCAAAATAAGAATATTTTCACTTCTTTGTGTCATTCTTTTGGGAATGAATCTGTAATATTTTACTTACTAATTTTGGAAAAAATTGTAGTAGCACTCTAATTTCTATGACTATTGGTATAACTTACTAGACTGTTTTGATGGTCCAACCATGGTAGAGCAACATAACTAATTTATCTTATGTTTTGAAGAAACAATGCAATATTGTAATCATTTGGCTCAGTCTTTTGTGTACTTGAAACATGTTCTAACACAGTGTCTGCTATAGTTTATACCTGCACCATAGTAACTATGACATTCCCAAACTGTATGCTTTAGTTTTGAAAAATAGCTGTAATGTTTTTTCCAAGTTTGTTTAACTATAATGTATTTTGTCCTTACTCTTTTGACTAAGTACTTACTTAAATGATTTAATCATCCAAGATACGTGACTGCAAATGCAAATGGCATGCTCCAAATATTTTACATGACAAAGAGGAGTAAAATGACATGACTTTTTTTATTAGAATTCATCATGCATATTTCTCGCCCACAAGTGTAAGAGCCTGATTTTTACTATTTAGCTGTTCTGTTTTAATACATGTTATTTGCATCATCACTTACACTTTTCCATTTGTCAATATTTAGTGATATAAAATGTCAAATGCAGTGATGGGATATTTGTAGTTTTAACGTACAATAAATTTCAAAATAACATTAAATTTCAGAAATTATAAAAGGATCACTTCAAATTTTCTGATTAGTTTGCAGCTCTTTAAATTTGATATGTTTCTTCCATTTTATATTGGGGTCAAGGAAGAATACCTAATGATGTTATTGCTAATAATATACATTTTTTAATATTTTATAACTTATGGGATTTAATTTATTTCTTTTAACACCAATCTTGGCCTCAAGGTTGCACATATGTGATTTCAAGATTTTCCCTTTTATAGCCTATACTATAGGGTTAAAAGAAATGATACACTCAATGTTTGAAGTTTCACTGAAAACACCGTGGTACCCAAGTTTTCAATACCTCTGTCAAATTCATATGAACCAAAAATTGGAGTAGCACTCTACTTGATATGGACTATTATATAGCTTATGATCTTTGTTATGTGGCAGTGATGTTTGAATTAGATTATTTTGATGTTAGTTCAACATTCATGCAAACATTACCTTCTTTTTTAAAACATTGGCTTCTTTTGCGTGTTAAATCTTATTACAAAAGGAAGTCATAAAATTCTGTTTGAAACTTTGAAGTTAGTAATACTTATCAGACTTGCAAACACCTTACTATGAGATTAGCTGATTTCCCTTTTGAGACTTAATTTTTATCCATTCGGTTGAATGTGATTTTGACTTAAAGGAAGTTTTGTTTTTATTTTCCATTTCTTTTTTCAAGTTGATGATAAAATGATGGGGTCATTGGGTGGAATGAAATGAATAATGGGGTATACAGCTGTTTTGAAATGATTGAATTGAGCTATTTTTGTAGAATTGGTGGCTCATGGAGGCAGGTTTTGGATACGTTAAGAAAAACTTGAATATGAGAGATAGGATATATATGTGAAAAGTATGTCATTGGTGTTTTAGTTTGAATCACGCAGATTATTATTTTCTTTTTTTTTTCCAAATTTACAAGTTGCTGATTTTTAATTTTATGTGTAATAAAAAGGTTATCCTTTTGTATTTAATTTAACTTTAGGTGTATATATGTTTTTGAAAATTTATATGCACAGTTTGTCAAATCTTTATTTTCTTAAAAATATTTTAAATTAATTTTAAAATGTTGAAATAGAGTTTTTTATTTTAAAACTTTATATTTAAGTAGTATGAAATTGAAAATTTACGTTTATAAGTTTTTATTAAGCTGATTTGATTTAGGTATTTTTCAAAGGTAACATTTATTTCAAATGATAACATATTTTAGCCTAAAAAATCTACTCCTTTTGGGACTTTAAATTCTAATAAAACTCATCTATTTAAATTTCGGTAGTTAAGAATAAGTTTATATTACAATTTCAAATAGAACAATTGATATATTATATAAATGTAATATTACATTTCTTTCTATTTAATTGTTCACTTTTAGAGAAAAAATTGTTTCTATTTAATTATCCATTTACAAACCCAATGCAGTATTAATTACATTTTTCCTTATTATACCCTCATACTAATAAATGATTCGCTATTGAAAATTAATGAGACTCAATAATACTAAGGGAGATAAAGGGTCAAATATAAAGTTTAAAATTTGTTTTTATTTTACGCTTATATTAATGATTGACTCACTATAAGAATAATGATTATATTTTTTTAATGTGTTTTTTTAAAGTCAACGACTAATTAAATAGAATGGAGGTAGTACATGTTTACCAAAGATGAAAAATTTACATAAAAAGATATTGATGTTTAAATTTAAATTATAAGATATAAATGTTTATAACATGTAAGAATAAAAACTTTGCATTAAAAAATAATAATATTGAATTAATATATATATATATAATAATAATAATAATAATAATAATTAAGGGTTAAAATATATCACTTTGGGATGACCATTTTACATGAAAAGCAATAGTATCCAATTTATAATAATTCAAAATGATTAACTAAATATGAACAATCATAATAGTATCACTAATTTCATATGATAAAAGTGCAACTTTAATTTCAACATAAACTTTATTATTATTATTATTATTATTATTATTATTATTATTTCTTTGACTTTTAAACTTAAATGTCGGTTAAATGTTTTGTATTGTTCTCTCAAATTACAATGATAATAAATAAAAGTATAAGAATATCATTTAAGTTTCATGTTAAAATATATTAATAGTCTTATTAATAATTTATTTATGATGTAAAATAAAGTCACACAAAAATGAAAGTTTTAAAAAACTTATTAATATTTAAGTTATAAAATAAAAAATCATATATGGAGAAAAAATACATAAATTGCATTAATGTTTAAATTACTCGATGAATAATAATATTAATATTAAAGTAAAATGCAAATATTAAAATTTATGTTGATTATATCTTAATAAATATGTTTAAGGACATTTCCTATATATTAAGACTTCTTTAAAATGATCACTTTAATTTGTTATAAACATTATTATTTAAGTATTTTTTTCTTTTTTATTTTGATTTAATAATTATTCTTATAATTACTTTTACTCAGTTAGGTACCTATGTATTGGAAGCAAAAGTCATTTCTAGAGTAATAGATTCATGGAGGATTTCAAACAAGAGGGAAGTGAAGTGTGTGAGCTATACTCACCTCTATGGAACTCGAAGTTGAAGTGGGAAGGAGTGGAGTAGGATGGGGTGAGGTCCTTGGCCTTGATCTCTTTTCTGCAAGCTCTCACAGAGTTTCTCTCTAGAACCCCCCCCCACTCTCTCTCTAGAACCAAAGGAAGAAGAATAAAAATGAGGAATCTGTGCCCTAATTGCGTTTTTAAGGGACTGCCATGTGCATTCTTGCTCAAGCAAGCTCTTTTCGCTTGGGCGAGAATGCTATGAAAATCTTGGACTCGTATTATCACTTAAGCGAGATGCTTCTCGCTTGAGCGAGAATACTCCAGGGAGCATTCCCCCTCTCCGGAAAACGTCCATAGAGCATTCCTCCTTAAGCGAGATGCAACAAGTATTAACTCTACCGGAAGAACTTCATCAGTCAAAAATACTTGTTGTAACTTTGGCAAGCGTACCAATGTCACAGTAGTATAATAGATTTTAAAGTGAGGGTTGTCGTACTCACGAGGAACTTGAACTACTGTTAACTCACTACAATTTAGTTCACTAAATATTTACAGAAAGTATTGAAATTATCATTTTGGTTGTGTTGAAAGTTTGGTAAAAGCAAGTTCATAAAACTAAAATAAGTGCGGCAAAGTTTGGTTTAAAAACAGATCTGTGAAATGGGGATTGAACTCATCATTATCCCTCCTCAGTATTCCGTTAATTCCCTATAAATACTATTTCATTGACATTGATGCAATACACTAAAGTCGCCTAGGTCGATTCCTCACACTTAGAGATTCTAAGTAATATATTTAGATATCGATTCCTCAAATATCAAATACATATTCCAGCATTAAGAGCGGATATTCAAGAGCAATCGATAGATAAATATCTATTCCTAGTATACAAACCTACCGAGTAGAAACGTTTAGATCGAAATCAAAGAAATACCTTCACGTAAAGACTAAGATTTGATAACAAGAAACTATTTGATTAAAAGAGAATCAAGTGTTAATACAAAATGAAACTACCAATGTCAAATGAAAGTAAAATACAAAAAACTAAACGAAATACTTCGGAGTTCGAAGACTACATTCAATCCCGGATGAAGAGGTTAGCCACTCATGGTAGCTAACAACCCAAAAGATGAGAAAAAGAGAAGATGGAGGGAAAAATCCCTTTCCCTAGTAGAGCTTTGCAATTTGGAAAGGAAACTTAGAGAAAAGGAATTGTCAAAAAGTGTCCCCCCAGAAGTGTGAAAAAGTTCCACTTTATATTTGTTGTGCGCGTTAGATTCTGGAAGAAGATAATTGCCCGCTCAAGCGCACCAAGTGCTTGCTTGAGCGCGCGTTAGCTGCTGAAGGATGCACTTGAGAGAGTTGCGCGCTCAAGCGCATCTAATGCACTCTTGAGCGCGCATGAAGCTTCTGAAGTGTGCGCTCAAGCGCACCATATGCGCGCTTGAGCGCGCATGAAGCTGCTGAAGGCCTTCTTTTCTTCTCTCTTAGCTCCATTTGCTGCTTTCAAATGCTTTTCACTTCCAAAACTTGCAAAAATTCACGTTTCTCATCAAAATAGCATCAAAACTCCAAAGTGAACTAAAAACTAAAGACAACTAAAAATCAAGCAATAAGAGGACAATTGGGGGCACAATTTCAAGCAATTAACATCACAAAGTGCTCGAATTAAAACTAAAAACTACTAATTCTAAGCACTTATCAATAACCCAGCAATTAAGATCAGCAACGTTTTTCCATGTTCAATCTTCTTTTGTGCAGAGTTCTTGATTCACATCAACATTCTGGGTTTTTCTCTTGTTTTCTTGAAAATTTTCTCTCAAAGATTCAATTCTCTTTTGAAAAATCTCATTCCTTCTTTTTCAATTTCAAAAATCTTAGTGTTTATATCAGTTAGGAGTTAGTTATAACTTAAATAATCTATTACCTTTCGCATATAGTTGATTACCAAGTTTTAAGAAAACAACCCAGAATAGATGCAGTCTTTGTGGTAATCGATTACTTACTTAGGTAATCGATTAAGCCAGAGAGGATTCTTAATGAACTTTTTCTCAGGTTCTGTAGGTAATCGATTACCAATATCAGGTAATCGATTAAATCGATCCTAATCTTGAATTCAAGCAGTTTTCCAGCTTTAGTCAGCTTGAGGTCCATTACCAATTTACGTAATCGATTAACAAAGAGGTAAATCATTACTAAGTTCAGTAATTTTGATACCAAGCTTTCAAGACTTGAAAACCTTGAAGTGAATTCAATTTGCACAAAGAAATATCAACAAAGAGAACACAATTAAGCCACATACACATGCCTAATTCTAGAAACAATCAATACAAGTGTCACACCTATAGAAATGTGTTTGGCACTACAAAATAAATTTGAAGCACCTAGCTAAAACAACAAAACCAAAACCTTCACTTGATAAGTGACTTGAGGAGTGGCTTGTATCACTTCATTAATAGCTTAAGTCCAACAATTAGATCTAAATTTATACTAGCAAGAAATATTGTGACAACATTTATAACAAAATCCTAAACAACTTAATATGGCAACAGAACTATAACATAATTGAATATAGGAGGGGAGAACAATAAGATAAATTATAGATTGTTTGAGTACATTATTTCTGATCAAACAAAATGTTGATTATCAACAAGTAGCACTTTCTTTTCACAAAAGAAAAGGTCTTTGCACTTTCTTTCACAAAAGAAAATTCGTGGTAAAAAAATAGTAGATGCAAGAACTGTTGCAAAGATTAGTCTTCATTCATTGTCAAGTGACTCCTACATTATGAAAAGAAAGAAACATATAATGACTCCTTTTCTTTATATGCAAAGATTTTTTTATGAAAAAGAAAATGGCATATAATGTGAAGAAAAAAAGAAAAAGACATATAATCACCGCAAGGTATAACAATCAAGGTTTTTTTGATGAGTGGTCTTACCATCAATAATCTTGTGAAACTAAATTAATTTTTAGTTGCTTTGGAGAAGTCATATTCTGGATGATCCACAGTCCATTTGACTTAAAGATTCATTAACCTTTCATGAACATGAGGAAAATTAATAAATAAGCAAGAAAGGTAACAAAAATAATATTGTTATAACGATAAAATTATATATCATATATTGTTGACTTGGTGTAGCTAACAAGTGCTATTCTTGCTTGGCACTCAGACGACTTCTTGTTCTTCTTCCCTCCTTACAACAAAAGAATCTACAAGATGTAATGAAACCATTTTCTTTCCTTTTGTTGAAGTAATTTTTTCTAACTCCAAAACACATTTTTGAATCGTATTCTACCCAAAACTGACAGGCTTCTTCAGGAACATCAAATTCCTAGCCAACACTAAGCGTTCAATCCATAAAATCTTTATCAACAATCCAAGCCTATTGAAACAAAAAAAAATTATATATTTATTAATGAAAAAGAGATGCTATAATGAAACAAAATAATATTATATATTTGCTAATGAAGGAGAAAATGGATGGAACGATTGTATATTTAAATGGGTTGATAGACACAAAATAAACTACAGCAGAGGAAGCCTTCAAAGAGATGAACAATGGTAGAAAAAAAATCACCTTTAGATACTAGTTGTCGAAACCGGGGTCACGACGGGTCGGCGAAACATATTGGAAAGATTGAGTTTCAATGGAGTCGCCACCAAAGTTTATTTTAAGGGAAAACATTTGGAAAAACCCTTTAAAAAAGAAAAATGGTCTTCAAAACCAGATTTGGGTTCGGGAGTCATTTATGTGTAGGGAAGGTATTAGCACCCTACAACATCCGTTTAAAAAACGGTTACCTCTAATTAATTGTGCAAAACTTGTTAACTTTGAAAATATTCGTTTTACCCCTTTTTTTATGAGAATGAAAACTATTTTTGTTTTTTTTTTTATTTTCATTTTTTGTATTTTTTAAATAAATAACCTAAGTTAAAAAGAATTGAATTTGGATTAAAAGAGGAAAAATATTTTTTTTTGTTTATTTTGGCTTGACGGATCCGGTTCCCGCTCCTACGTATCCCCAGGTACAATGGAGAAATCAAAGCCACGTAGTTCTAAAACAGTGTTGAAAAAAATATTGACTTTATTTTTGAAAGAAATTGATTTTTAATTTTTGAAATAAAGGAAAATGAGGAAACTGTTTTTGGAAGTGTTTTTAATTAAAAAAAAGAAAATTTATTTTTTTAGCAGAGTTGATGCTAGCAAATGGCTATACAACGAACCCTTGAAATTGTTTAGATGACATTATTGATAGAAATGCTATTCGATAAACGTCATTTATTTTGAGAAGAAAACATTTTTTGAGAAAAGATTTAAAATTCTGCATTATTGAGTTAGCAAGTGGCTATACTCAATATTTTCCTTTTTACGTTATTGATAGAAATGCTATTAAATTAACGTAATTTTTTTAAAAGAATCATTTTTTTAAAAAATGAATTTGAAATTTCATGCGTTATTGAGCTAGTAAATGACTATACACAATATTTCCTTTTTCACGTTATTGATAGAAATGCTATTCAATTAACGTAACTTTTGAGAAAATTATTTTTGGGAGAGATTTGAGATTAAGCACATTATTGAGCTAGTAAATGACTATACTCAATATTTTCCTTTTTACGTTATTGATAGAAATGCTATTCAATTAACGTAATTTTTTGAAAAGAAATTATTTTTGGAAGAGATTTGAGATTAAGCGCATTATTGAGCTAGTAAATGACTATACTCAATATTTTCCTTTTTCATGTTATTGATAGAAGTGCTATTCAATTAACGTAATTTTTTGAAAAGAAATTATTTTTGAAAAGGGATTATTTTCAGGAAAACACATAATTGAGCTAGTAAATGACTATACTCAATTACTTCGCTTTTCTTAAAAAAAATACGTTAAATGATAGAAATGCTATTCCATTAACGTGATCGATTATTTTTTAGAAAAAATTATTATTTTATTTTTATTTTGTTGAAAAAGAGTAAATTAAACTAACCGTATTTACACGTGTCCTAAGTTATAAACGAGTAATGTTTACAACGGCAACTAAAATGCACGCCAGACAAATATTCACAATTATTTAAAGCAGGCCAAATAAAATAAATAAATATTTACAAATAAATACAAGATGGTGGGTCAAAAGAAAATGAGATGAATAATAACACAGGAAATTAACAAAATTACACACAACGAAATAAAATTGGGCCTCAGATTGCATCATTGGCCACCACATGGCAACACGTAAAACAATTATCCTAATTTCCATTTATTCACCATTTAATTAAATTTTTTTTTAAAAAAAACCAGAATTGAATTTAAACAAAACAAAAACAAAAAAAAATGGTTTATGACTACCTCCCCCACTCACAGCCACTCACTCTCACTCACTCAACCTCACAGACACTAACTCACCCACGCTAATCACTCACTCACCCACACTCACTCACACATCTCTCTCTCTTTCTCTCTTTCTCACTTCCTTTTTCTTTCTTTTTCTCAGACTCTCTTCCCCTCAATCTCTCTTTCTCTCTTTCACTCACTCACCCGCCCCCTCAATCTCTCTTTCTCTCTTTCACTCACTCCCTCAAACAATCAAAACCTCATCCTCTCAAACTCTCTTCCCCACTCTCTGTTCAAATTGTTCCTTCTTAGGGTTTTAAAATGGAAGAGGGGAAAGGAAGAAAAAGGGGGGGTACACCCTTGCATGGCTGCGGAGGGCGCAAGCCGCGGCCGCTGGTGGCCTGGTGACGGCGGCGCACGGCCGCGGGAGGGAACGGATCGGGGAGAACGGCAGAGCGGCGGAGAGCAAGCGGTGGCTTGCGGCCGTTTCAAGCGGCGGTGGTGACGCGCGACGGCGGCCGCTGTAGCCACCGGCGGCGAGTGTTTCTATCTCCCTGTTTTTTATTTTCAGCTTTGCTCTTTCCCTATCACTGCTTATTGTTTGTTACTAACCAAAAAGTCACCGCTCTCATCTAAAAAAAAATCTTACCCTTTCCTTTTTCAAGAAAAAAAGAAAAAAAACCTTTGGTTCTGATTTTTTTTTATCTTGGTTTTTACTGGACAGGGGGGAGGAGCAGTGGAGAGGGGGAGGTTTCACAGGAAAGCCATGGGTACTGAAAAGGGGGCAATGGTCGCGGCTGCAGCTCAAAAGGGGTGACTCTCTTTTTATCTTTCTGTTCATTTTCTCATTTTTTATTTGAAAACTGTGAATTTGGGACTGTGATTGATGTAACTGTACTGTGATTTTGGACCGTGGTATTCTTTCTTATTGATTTTATTATGAATCACACAAAATAAAATCCACAATGATTGTATGAGTTCAAATCATGAATGGATAGATAAGTCAATAGCAAAGCTTAGAATAAGCAAAAGAAAGAAGAAGAAAGAAATTTTTTTATACCAAATGGATGCTCTTTCTGCACCTATAACTTCTGTACTTTTTAACTTCAAGTTTGTAGCTATCAACCCTCCTCTGTTTCTCTTTAAACCTGTTGATCTTTTCTGTTTTTGCACTCAAATTTTTCTCTCCCTGTTTGCGCACGATCCAACGAGAATAAGAGTGATTCTCAATGGAAATTATGTGTATGATATTTAGGTGTGTAAAGCTTCCTTTTTCCCGTGTATCCAAGAGAGGTAAAAAAGAAGCCCCCTGCTGATCAGTTTATCACAAAATATATAGCTGAGAAAAGTAAGAAATCCACCGCCCAAATGATGACATTGAGCTGCTCGAGGTTGCAACTTACAACCTGCAGCAGCTCTTGTTCAGAAAAGCCGAATTCTTTCCTTGCACGATTCCTCTTCATTTACAATTTATTTACAATTAATGAAATAAGGAGGAAACAAAAGTCTGATGGGTGTAGGAAAAAAGAAAAAGGGGAAAGAAAAAAAAAGATTTAAGAAAGGGGCCAAAAGTATTGGGCCAGCAAAAAAGTTCAGTTTCTCTCCTCTTGTTTCAATTTTTTTTTTGTCAAGTAAAAGATGGGCCTAAGCTAGCCCAAAAAACACTTAAGTTTTTACAAACAATGTGGCCCAAGTTGGCCCAAATAAAGGAAAGAAATGATCTGAAAAGAAAGGAAAGAAAAAAGAGTCCTTTTTTTTTGTGGCCCAAGTTGGCCCAAATGCAATTTCTGAAAAGAAAGAAGAAAAAAAAAAGAAAAAAAAATCTTTTTTTGTTAAAAATGTTTAATTAACCATTCAATTAATTGATTATCCAATAATTAATTAATTGACTAATTAATTAATCCATTTTTGTTTTTTTCATATTTTAATTTCTTAGATTTTTAAAGAAATGATTAAATATATACGTGCACAGAAATAGAAAGAAAGAAATGAAATGAAATAAAACTTCCGGACAAAATTGGGTGCTGACAGCTGCCCCTCTTTACTTATATTTTTACTAGAGAATATGAATAAGCATGCATTTTCATATTCTCAAAGTAAAAATTAAGTAAAGATAGAAGCTCCTATTTTGGCCGGAAAAAATGTTGGACATATGCTAATTTGACAAGTAAAAGGCTCTAGATCGAGACTAGACTTTGATTGGGATTGAAAGTTAGGACACAAATGCTGGAATTTGACCAAAAATTAAAAGCGCTCGATTGAGACTGGATTTAGCGGAAAAGAAAAAGGTGTTGGGCAAGTATTAGGTTTGAACAGGAATTTGAGGGTGCTGAACCGGGACCAGACTTAACGGAAACGGAAAGGATGTCAGGCATGTGCTAGGCTTAAACAGAAATTTTAAAAATGCTGGACCGGGACCAGACTTGCAGAAAGGTAAAGGATGCCAAGCATGTAAGGCTTAAACAGGAATTTTAAAGATGCTGGACCGGGACCAGACTTGCAGAAAGGTAAAGGTTGCCAAGCATATACCGGGCTTCAATAAGAATTTTAAAGGTGCTGGACCGGGACCAGACTTTGTGAAAGTGTAAAGGATGTCAGGCATATACCGGTCTTGAACAAGAATTTTAAAGGTGCTGGACCGGGACCAGACTTGCAGGAAGGTAAAGGATGCCCGACATATACCAGGCTTCAATAAGAATTTTAAAGGTGCTGGACCGGGACCAGACTTTGTGAAAGTGTAAAGGATGCTCGGCATATACCAGGCTTGAACAAGAATTTAAAGGTGCTGGACCGGGACCGGACTTAACGGAAACGAAAAGGAAGCCAGGCATGTACTGGGCTTTGGATGAAGGATGCTAGGCTTAGGATGGAAGGATGCCAGGGCGACGCTGGGCTTAGGATTGAGGATGTCAGGCCGATGTTGGGCTTAGAGAGGTAAAAAAAAGGTAACAAGGTTGCCAGGTCGATGCCGGGATTTGAGACTGAAACTCTGATGGCACCAGACTGACTCTGGACGTTTTGATCAGAGTTAAATGGGATTAGGTGGGCTGAAACTCTGATGGCACCAGACTGACTTCGGACGTTCCGATCAGAGTGAAAAGGAAATTAGGTGGGTTTAAACTTTGATGGCACCAGACGAACTCTGGATGTTCTGATCAGAGTGAAAAGGGATTAGGTGGGTTAAAACTCTGATGGCACCAGACCGACTCTGGACGTTCTGATCAGAGTGAAAAGGAGATTAGGTGGGCTGAAACTCTGATGGCACCAGACCGACTCTGAACGTTCTGATCAGAGTTAAAAGGAGATTAGGTGGGCTTGAAACTCTGATGGCACCAGACCGACTTTGGATGTTATGATTAGAGTGAAAAGGGATTAGGTAGGCTGAAACTCTGATGGCACCAGACCGACTCTGGACGTTTTGATCATAGTGAAAAGGAGATTAGGTGGGTTAAAATTCTGATGGCACCAGACCAACTCTGGACGTTCTGATCAGAGTGAAAAGGGATTAGGTGGGTTAAAACTCTGATGGCACCAGACCGACTCTGGACGTTCTGATCAAAGTGAAAAGGAGATTAGGTGGGCTTGAAACTCTGATGGCACCGGACCGACTCTGGACGTTCTGATCAGAGTGAAAAGGGATTAGGTAGGCTGAAACTCTGACGGCACCAGCCCGACTCTGGACGTTCTGATCAGAGTGAAAAGGAGATTAGCAAATATTGGAGATTTTGAGATCCAAAAATGAAGATTTAATGGATCAAGGTGAGCTGAGTAGGACATGTTGTGGGCACATGGGCTCGAAGAGATGTCATGGGCGTAGGGACCAAAAATGAAGATCAAATGAGTTCACTGTGCGAGACTGAGGATGCAATGTGCACATGAACCCAAGAATGATGATGTAATGGACATGATGACCCAAGATAGGACTGTAATGGGAGTGGGGGCTCACAAACTGGTTGCAGGAATCTGAAAGAGAGATTCAATGGACCTAAGGACCCTTGATGAGTGTGTCATAGGCACATGGGCCCAAGATGGAGGATTAAATGGGCAAAGTAGCCCAAAGTAAGCATTGAAATGGGTACGAGGACCCAAGATAAGCATGTCATGGGTATAAAAACCCAAAGTGAGTGTGTAACGGGCGCATGGGCCCAAGATGGAGAATGCGATGGAAAAATGGCCCAAAGCAAAAATAGAAATGGGTGCGAGGACCCAAGGTAAGCATTCTGTGGGTATAGAGACCCAGAGCGAGTGTGTAACGAGCACATGGGCCCAAGATGGAAAATGTGATGGGCAAAGTGGCCCAAAGCAAAAATGGGTTCGAGGACCCAAGGTGAGTAAGTCATTGATACAAGGGCCCAAAGTGGATGATGTCATGGTCGAAGTGGCCCAAAGAGTACGTGATGGACACATGGGCCCGACACCGAAGGTACAAAAGGTATGAGAACCCAATGATTTGATCATGATGATCTCAGAGAATGGGTGTGCAGACCTTTGTAAAGGGCGCTAGAGCCTAAGAAATTGAAATGCAATGGGTAAAAGGACCCAAGTGACTCAATGGGTATATGAACCCAAAGAACAAAACTTGACGGGTACGTGAACCCTAGGGATGAATTGGGCATATGAATCCGAAGAATTGAAGTTGACAGGTACGTGGACCCTGAGGATGAATCGGGCATGTGAGCCCAAAGAGTTGACCTTAATGGGTATGTGGACCCCAAGGATGAATTGGGCATGTGAACCCAAGGGATTGACCTTAACGGGTACGTGGACCCTGAGGATGAATTGGGCATGCGAACCCAAGGGATCGACCTTGACGGGTATGCGGACCCTGAGGATGAATTGGGCATATGAACCCAAGGAATTGACTTTGACGGGTACGTGGTCCCTGAGGATGAATTGGGCATATGAACCCAAGGAATTGACTTTGACGGGTATGTGGACCCTGAGGATGAATTGGGCATATGAATCCAAAGAATTGACTTTGACGGGTATATGGACCCTGAAATCGGGATCTGCTGGGTTTCAGAACCGAAAGAAGCCATGAGTATAAGGACTCAAGGAACTGAAGACGCATCAGGTATGGGGACTTTGACATCAACTTTTGGTAGGCATGGATCTATGCGTACTGGGTATGAGAACCCGAGAATGGGAGTGCAATGGGCACTGGAATCATTGATTGAGGGCGACAACAGTCGTGTGAGCCCCGCAAAATGTATGAGAGAGATGCAAAGATTCTCAATGAAGAGGAAATGGGTTAGAGGGCCCATAGGGGGCCGATGTTGAGGATTTAATGGGTACATGGACCCAAGAATGGAGTTACATTGGGTAGGAGGAAATCAGACAAGAGTGTCCTAGGTATAAAGGCCCAAGAATGTAGCCATGATGAGCATAAGGGCCCAATAGTGAGTATGGAGTGGGCACAGGGGCCTTGAAGTTAAAGTATGGTGGGTTCAAGGACCCAAGGGAAGCAATGTGCCCCAGGAACCGAGATGTGTGGGTACAAGAACCCAGGAAATCCCAAATTATAATAGCATGAGCAACAAAAGAGTGAGTGGAGTGTGCCACATGAGTGATCCACAATGTAAAGAATCAGATTAACAAATAGTGTCAAATACAAAAATTATGTTCAACATGAAAGATGAGATTGATTGGCAATTCATGATGCAAATGTGGTGCATGATGAAAGGAGTAATGCTACAAGGATGACTGTTGATGCAAAGAGATTGGATACTCCCTAGAACTTTTCCTTTTGGTTTGATCATTTTTATTGTCTTCACCAAATTTGGGCCAAATTAATCCTGATTTTTCTTGAATCCTTGATCCTTATAGACTTAGGTGCCACACAAGGTTCATGGATGAGCAATGACATATCTCTGAATCAAGCTTGGGTCCTTTGATCAATTGATGCTCTTGATGCCTAATCGAGTATATTATGAAGTAAGCGCATGTTGCAGTCTTATCATTTGAGCTTGTGATTTGGTCATTCCTTATTTTATTGGGAGTTCATCAAATTCCATGTGTCTTTGAAGTCATAAAAATGATCAAAATGCTTTTCAAGTGTTGACACATGTTTTCTTTCAATATATGTATGTCAATAAATGCAATATGAATTTGCCGAATGGGATTGCACATTTACAAAGAAGAGGGTCATGTTTGTCGCATGGAGGTCAAGGATTCACAAGAGGTAGTGACAATGGTAAGGACTATTTTTGGCTTTTCTTTTTACATCTACTACGTGGGGATCAAGAATTTACAAGAGGTAGTAACAAGGGTAAAGCCTTTTTCTTTTGTTTTTTCTTTTCTTTTCCTTTTTTTTGTATGGTATTCTCTCAATCAACAGAGTTAGTCTCTCATATCTAAAATTTTGGGAGCCCATCATTCGGTTTCTAGGGATTGTGAGTTGCCCCTATCAGCCAATTTCTAAGGATATGAATTTCACTGGTTGCACACGCTTCAAATGTTACATTTGCCCCAGTGCCTCATAATGACTCTAATCTATTGTATTTTGAATACTTTGTTTGCCCCTGTTTGAATACATTTCAACATCTTATCTGCCCCAGTATCATTTTTGCCCCAGTTTGGTTCTTAGAATGACTTTGATCTCCTGTATCCTGTTTTTGCCCCAGTGTTGGTCATGGTTGCCCCATTTGCCCTAACTTTTGCTTAGGTTGCCCTTACGGGTTTTCAACCTAACGGCCCCTTATATCTTCCTTATCATTTTTCTTTCTTTTTTGGCTATTGACTGCATGTTTGAATAATATTTGTTCTCATAATTAAAGTTGTGAAAATGATGGCAATCATTTCATTGATCAGAATGGACTTTGTAAGGCTTGTAACGGGGTCAGGGCTAATGACTAGGAAAGAAAGGGTATATCAGGCCCAAATAAGTGTTTTAAGGGTTCAAAGGATCAAGGATCGATAACTTCATTCTTTTAATGGAAACAAATGTTCAAGTGGGAGTTTTGAAGTCAACGATTATTTCTTTTTTGTCACTTTGCTCATTCATGTTTTTGCTTGTCTTTTTCTTTTCACCGATTTCTTTTTCTTTTTCTTCTCTATTTTTTTTTAAATTTTTTTACATTTCAAACTATGAAACAACATGAGTGAAAGTTGACTTTCGTTTTGCGCAACCCCAATGTGGGGATGATCCTTGTCCAGGGTTATTTGAAAGAAAAAAAATCTAGGCTCAATGGGGACAACTAGGGATGATGATTTGATATTTTCGAGATAGAGAAAGATGGCCATCATCATTTCAAATCATAATTGCCCATTTTCATACTTTAATTCTGAGATCAAAATCTTAAACTCATCTTTTTTAACCCTCCAAAACAAGCTTCTTCCTTGAAGAGGAATCATCTAAAGGGTCCATGACACCGATACACTTAATAAAAATGGCATTTATTTCCCTTATTTCAGATTTTAAAGGCAGTTTCCTTCTTTTACCATGGCGTCTACCCTAGGCCACCCACAACTCCTTCAAGCGATTTGGATTCCAGCAACTTCTAACTCCACAACTCCCAGGAATTCCTTATCATTTTCACAATCCTTATTAGCATGATTGATGGATTACCAAAATTTTAGGATGTGACACTAACACTGTTGTGAGAGAGACTCATGAGGGTCAACATTATTTACAATGGACTTGGGAAATGAAATGACATGAACAAAGTTAAGGTCAGAGGTAAAGAACAAAAAGTTATTGGCAAATTCAGCATGCATTTCATTGATTACATATTTTGAAAGAGAATTGTTCACTTGCTAAGCATATTGTTGTCACAAAAAGCCCTAGGTAGAGCGGTGTGATTAACATTACAAAAAGCAGAAACACATGAAACTTTTCGATCTTGCAACTATTGAGCTTAAACATGGCATAACATGAATGAGCCAGATCAACAACCATCATTTAGTTCTCTTGCAACAACACCATAAGCGAGACTTCCATTTTTAATCATAGGATTAGGATCATTTCCTTCGAAGCTCAACCACTTCGCCTTAATCAACTCTTGAACCTTGCGCTTTAAAGTCCTGCAATTTTCAGTGGAATGTCCTGGTGCCCCAGCATGATAATCACATTTAGCATTGGGATTATAGCCCCTTGGGCAAGGTGGTTCAACTGGAGGTAATGGGCGAGGGACAACCAACGAACCACAAATCAGATGCGGCAACAACTTTGTGTAAGACATGGGGATTGGGTCAGGCTGGACCTGCTTCTTTCCTCGCTTCTGTTGGTTCGGGTTGGAGTTAGGAACATGGATTGGTGATTGATTTGGCCGAGGTGATGTGGTAAACATTGCTCATGGTGGGGTGGGATGCGGCAGGAAGTATGGAGTGGTTGGATTATTAGGATGATATGGGGTGGGAAGTGGCAGGCAATATGGCGCGGAGCGTGGTGTGGTTGGATTATAAGCATGATATGAGGTGGGAAGTGGTGGGCAATATGGTGTGGAGTATGGTGTCGTTGGATTATAAGGATGGGGTGGCGTCATTTGAGAAGGTTTAACCGCGTATGGCATGTTAGGGGCTTGGAATATGTGTTGTGAATGGATGGGACATGCATGATGGTGAGACATCATTGGACGATATGGTAGGGGATATGATGTGTTTGGGGTTGTGGCAGTGCATTGATGGGAAGGAAAATGTGTTGGAAGGGTTGCTTGGGGATGGTTATACGGACATACGGCAAGAGGAACCATCATCTCTTGAGAATTTCGTCCAAAGGATTGTACTGGCATTGGGGAGAGGCCAAGAGAATTACAACGTGTGGCTTGTTGCTTTTGGCCTGCCCCAAATGAAGTCCCTCCTACATCTTTTTCTTGTAACAGCTCAAAAATTTTAGTTAATTGCCCCTGCATCTTGTTGACATCATTCCTCAGCTTATGTTGGCCTTGTTCTAGCTCATCCATGATTCTTGACTGAGCACAAATCCTATAAGGATCGCGAGGAAATTATTTCTATTTCTTTTTATTTTTATTTTTATCAGGTAAAAGAAAAGAACACAAGGCGAAATGACATGCTATTGGTTGTGGAAAGATTTTCCAAGCTCTCAATAACTAAAAGGGTTCCCCACTTTCTAACACTAGAGGCAAACTCCCTCTTAGGTTACAAAGTGGTTGATGGTCAATTACGGGAAGTATTCCCTCCTCGATAAGTGACATCTTCACACTAGCAATGTGATCAATTTCTTGCAAAAGTCTCATATTACCCGTCAAGGACGAGTCATCTCAAGATGAAAATGTGTTTGACATTTATACAAGGGAGAATCTCTTCCTTAATGAAATGTCTAAACTAATGCACACCCAATGCCAAAATCAGTCAAAACGCCCTTGATTATTGGTCCATTTGTCTTCTTATCTCTTCACAAGTCATTGCTCGTCACTGTAATTATGATACTTCCCATTAACTCTGAAGTATGGCTAGTGTGACATTGAACCTCTTTCATTCTTTACTATTGAACGCAATAGGAATCTTTCCATTCCATGCAGATGCAAAATTACCTCTTATTTAACATGATTATGAAATGGCTTTTAGAGCAGAGATAATTTGTGGAGCTTTCTTTTCATTTATTATATTTACAATGCAAATGAGTTATTTGATGAGCTGACTCATATATGAAAGATCAATGGAAGAAGAAGAAGAAGAAAAGAAAAAAATGGCTTTGCTATGAGAGAAATTTTTGTGTATGTTTTTTTTTTACAAAAGGATGCTATGTCCATATATAAATGCCCTATTGCTAAATGTCACAATAAATATATACAATGATGAATGGAAGGAAAAGGGGAAAACATGCCCCCATGTGTCCTAGCTCAGGTGAACCCTATGGCACAGTATCACCTAAGGTCAAGGCTCTAAATTTGGTGGTTGCTAGGGCAGCTTACTGTGCACGGTTTTTAAGGTTGGGACTAAACTCTCATGGATGATGGTTCCCAGATTGCCCTTTATCAAATAGACAAGGACCCAGTCTCACAAATTTACCACAAGGAGGCATGGGACCCTCTCGATTGTGATTAATTTGTAAAACTAGTGACAATCTGGGTGGCGAATCAACAAAAGCCACGTGAGCATTAAGCCCCTCAATGGCAGTTTGTTGAAACATCTTCTATCCCTCGGCGCGCACAGGCTCGGGTATAGAGCCAAAAAGTGTGTGAGGATGGTGATGGTGTGGTGTGTGGGGGGCACACAAACCCTTCCTTTCCCTCCCCATCTGCAAAACAAACCAAACAACGCAAATATATACAAGATACAGTCTTCTACCCTAGTGTTGAAGCAAAATATAATACAAAAGGATATTTACATAAGAGCAGAAAATATTTACAAAAATATATATGAAACAAAACGAAACAAAACAAAACAAAAGGGGTAAAATGAGTATAAAAGTTAAAAATTTTGCACAATTAATTATGACAGGCTTGACTCTCAAATGTCCTTAGTGGAGTCGCCAGCTGTCGAAACCGGGGTCACGACGGGTCGGCGAAACATATTGGAAAGATTGAGTTTCAATGGAGTCGCCACCAAAGTTTATTTTAAGGGAAAAAATTTGGAAAAACCCTTTAAAAAAGAAAAATGGTCTTCAAAACCAGATTTGGGTTCAGGAGTCATTTATGTGTAGGGAAGGTATTAGCACCCTACAACATCCGTTTAAAAAACGGTTACCTCTAATTAATTGTGCAAAACTTGTTAACTTTGAAAATATTCGTTTTACCCCCTTTTTTATGAGAATGAAAACTATTTTTGTTTTTTTTATTTTCATTTTTTGTATTTTTTAAATAAATAACCTAAGTTAAAAAGAATTGAATTTGGATTAAAAGAGGAAAAAACATTTTTTTTTGTTTATTTTGGCTTGACGGATCCGGTTCCCGCTCCTACGTATCCCAGGTGCAATGGAGAAATCAAAGCCACGTAGTTCTAAAACAGTGTTGAAAAAAAGATTGACTTTATTTTTGAAAGAAATTGATTTTTAATTTTTGAAATAAAGGAAAATGAGGAAATTGTTTTGGAAGTCTTTTTAATTCAAAAAGAAAAAGAAAAATTATTTTTTAAGCATAGTTGATGCTAGCAAATGGCTATACAACGAACCCTTAAAATTGTTTAGACGACATTATTGATAGAAATGTTATTCGATAAACGTCATTTATTTTGAGAAGAAAACATTTTTTGAGAAAAGATTTAAAATTATGCATTATTGAGTTAGCAAGTGGCTATACTCAATATTTTCCTTTTTACGTTATTAATAGAAATGTTATTCAATTAACGTAATTTTTTTAAAAAGAATCATTTTTTTTGAAAAATGAATTTGAAATTTCACGCGTTATTGAGCTAGTAAATGACTATACACAATATTTCCTTTTTCACGTTATTGATAGAAATGCTATTCAATTAACGTAACTTTTGAGAAAATTATTTTTGGGAGAGATTTGAGATTAAGCACATTATTGAGCTAGTAAATGACTATACTCAATATTTTCCTTTTTAGGTTATTGATAGAAATGCTATTCAATTAATGTAATTTTTTGAAAAGAAATTATTTTTGGAAAAGATTTGAGATTAAGCGCATTATTGAGCTAGTAAATGACTATACTCAATATTTTCCTTTTTCACGTTATTGATAAAAGTGTTATTCAATTAACGTAATTTTTTTGAAAAGAAATTATTTTTAAAAGGGATTATTTTCAGGAAAACACATAATTGAGCTAGTAAATGACTATACTCAATTACTTCGCTTTTCTTAAAAAAAATACGTTAAAGGATAGAAATGCTATTCCATTAACGTGATCGATTATTTTTTAGAAAAAATTATTATTTTATTTTTATTTTATTGAAAAAGAGTAAATTAAACTAACCGTATTTACACGTGTCCTAAGTTATAAACGAGTAATGTTTACAACGGCAACTAAAATGCACGTCAGACAAATATTCACAATTATTTAAAGCAGGCTAAATAAAAGAAATAAATATTTACAAATAAATACAAGATGGTGGGTCAAAAGAAAATGAGATGAATAATAACACAGGAAATTAACAAAATTACACACAACGAAATAAAATTGGGCCTCAGATTGCATCATTGGCCACCATATGGCAACACGTAAAACAATTATCCTAATTTCCATTTATTCACCATTTAATTAAAGTTTTTTTTTTAAAAAAACCAGAATTGAATTTAAACAAAACAAAAACAAAAAAAATGGTTTATGACTACCTCCCCCACTCACAGCCACTCACTCTCACTCACTCAACCTCACAACCACTCACTCACCCACGCTAATCACTCACTCACCCACACTCACTCACACGTCCCTCTCTCTTTCTCTCTTTCTCACTTTCCTTTTCTTTCTTTTTCTCAGACTCTCTTCCCCTCAATCTCTCTTTCTCTCTTTCACTCACTCACCCCGCCCCCTCAATCTCTCTTTCTCTCTTTCACTCACTCCCTCAAACAATCAAAGCCTCATCCTCTCAAACTCTCTTCCCCACTCTCTGTTCAAATTGTTCCTTCTTAGGGTTTTAAAATGGAAGAGGGGAAAGGAAGAAAAGGGGGGGGTACACCCTTGCATGGCTGCGGAGGGCGCAAGCCGCGGCCGCTGGTGGCCTGGTGACGGCGGCGCACGGCCGCGGGAGGGAACGGACCGGGGAGAACGGCGGAGCGGCGGAGAGCAAGCGGTGGCTTGCGGCCGTTTCAAGCGGCGGTGGTGACGCGCGACGGCGGCCGCTGTAGCCACCGGCGGCGAGTGTTTCTATCTCCCTGTTTTTTATTTTCAGCTTTGCTTTTTCTCTATCACTGCTTATTGATTGTTACTGACCAAAAAGTCACTGCTCTCATCTAAAAAAAAATTCTTACCCCTTCCTTTTTCAACAAAAAAAGAAAAAAGACCTTTCGTTCTGATTTTTTTTATCATGGTTTTTACTGGACAGGGGGGAGGAGCAGTGGAGAGGGGGAGGTTTCACAGGAAAGCCATGGGTGCTGAAAAGGGGGCAATGGTCGCGGCTGCAGCTCAAAAGGGGTGACTCTCTTTTTATCTTTCTGTTCATTTTCTCATTTTGATTTGAAAACTGTGAATTTGGGACTATGATTGATGTACCTGGACTGTGATTTTGGACCGTGGTATTCTTTCTTATTGATTTTATTATGAATCACACAAAATAAAATCCACAATGATTGTATGAGTTCAAATCATGAATGGATAGATAAGTCAATAGCAAAGCTTAGAATAAGCAAAAGAAAGAAGAAGAAAGAAATTTTTTTGATACCAAATGGATGCTCTTTCTACACCTATAACTTATGTACTTTTTAACTTCAAGTTTGTAGCTATCAACCCTCCTCTGTTTCTCTTTAAACCTGTTGATCTTTTCTGTTTTTGCACTCAAATTTTTCTCTCCCTGTTTGCGCACAATCCAACGAGAATAAGAGTGATTATCAATGGAAATTCTGTGTATGATATTTAGGTGTGTAAAGCTTCCTTTTTCCCGTGTATCCAAGAGAGTTAAAAAAGAAGCCCCCTGATGATCAGTTTATCACAAAATATATAACTGAGAAAAGTAAGAAATCCACCGCCCAAATGATGACATTGAGCTGCTCGAGGTTGCAACTTGCAACCTGCAGCAGCTCTTGTTCAGAAAAACCGAATTCTTTCCTTGCACGATTCCTCTTCATTTACAATTTATTTACAATTAATGAAATAAGGAGGAAACAAAAGCCTGATGGGTGTAGGAAAAAAGAAAAAGGGGAAAGAGAAAAAAAAAAGATTTAAGAAAGAGGCCAAAAGTATTGGGCCAGCAAAAAAGTTAAGTTTCTCTCCTCTTGTTTCAGTTTTTTTTTGTCAAGTAAAAGATGGGCCTAAGCTAGCCCAAAAAATAGTTAAGTTTTTACAAACAATGTGGCCCAAGTTGGCCCAAATAAAGGAAAGAAATGATCTGAAAAGAAAGGAAAGAAAAAAAAGTCCTTTTTTTTTGTGGCCCAAGTTGGCCCAAATGCAATTTCCGAAAAGAAAGAAGAAAAAAAAAAGAAAAAAAGTCTTTTTTTGTTAAAAATGTTTAATTAACCATTCAATTAATTGATTATCCAATAATTAATTAATTGACTAATTAATTAATCCATTTTTGTTTTTTTCATATTTTAATTTCTTAGATTTTTAAAGAAATGATTAAATATATACGTGCACAGAAATAGAAAGAAAGAAATGAAATGAAATAAAACTTCCGGACAAAATTGGGTGCTGACACTAGTGATTGAAAAAAAGAAGCATGTTTGAAAGCAAGAATGTTGTGAGTGTCTCTAACTATAAGCACAAATGAACTTAGTGAAGCTACCCGCTACCCACGTTATTGGCGCTAAAGAAGGCTAAAAAATGTGATGCCTCCGCCTCATTTTTTTTTTGGTAATGTGGAGGCCCAAAGGCCAGAGAAAGAAAATTAGAAAACTACTCTACGGGGGAAACACAACCCACTAATATCCTGCCATAACAAAGAAATGCATCCTTGAGGAGGATGATCTAAAACATGTAAACCTAGGGGTTGATAAAGAATATAAATGGCTAACCAATCCGCTACTATGTTGCCCTCTCGCAAGACATGAGTAATAGAGATCTGCCAATCTTGGTCACATAAATGTTGAATCCTAGAAAGAATAGGTGCATGCATGGGAGTGTGAGAGAACCCGTTATTGATAAGTTGTACTGCAACTTGGAGTCACTCTCAATCCAAACCTTTCTGAACCGTCGCTCCCTTGCTAGTTGTATAGCTGTGAGGATCCCCTGTAATTCAGCTGAAAGGACCATTCCTGTTCCTAAGTTACGCCCAAATCCTAGCAGCCAATGTCCTCCTGCATCCTTGAAAACACCTCCACATGAAACCCGTAAGCCACCTTGCTTGAGAGAGCCATCAACATTACATTTTACCCACCCTTCCCTGGGAGGGATCCAACCCATATCCTTAGTGCAATATGTGTGTTGCATATGAGGCATCTGCTGTGATGAAGAGTGAGCCTCAATGATCATTCTGCTAACTCTAAATGCAACCTCCCATGGAGAAAAAGGTTTATTCTGCATACACACTTCATTTCGAGCATTCCATATTGCCCACGTTGTAAGACCAAACACTAAGTGAAATTCTCTTTGACAACTTGGGATAATATTCGCCAATATCCAATGAGTCAAATCTGCATGCCACTGACGATTAGGAACATCACAGTGGATTTGTGTAAGCTCCTTCCAAACTAAGGATGACACGGGGCAGTCTCGAAGAATGTGTGTTGCGGTCTCCTTCGAAACATGGCACAGAGGGCAAAGGTCATTGTGTCCAGGTGAGAACTTGGCTCTACGATCATTTGTTTTTAGACCTCCACGCATAAGTGACGAGAAAAAGACATGCGCACGTGGAGGTCCATCTCAACGCCATAAGTGATCCCAAAGCTGGTTACGCTGTATTACATGGCCATTAGTGACTAGCAAGTATGCTGTCTTAGTATTAAAGGAGCCATCAGAGGTCAGACTCCATCTTGGAAGGTCAGCTCCCAAATCCTTATTTGCACAGGGATGATTAATAATTTCATTGACAACTTCACTTGGGAGATACGGACGAAGCAGAGTGACATCCCACATACCATTTCGAACAAAAGCACTAATTGGTTGCAATACCAGGTCTTGAGGAACCGGAGCAGAAATTAAGTCAATTAATTTTTTACCACCAGGCAACCACACATCTCCCCAAAATTGAATTCTTCTACCATCTCCCAGAATCCATCTCAACCCACGAAGAACATATTGCCAAGTAGAAACAATACCACGCCATGCATTTGAACAATTTTGCTTACGTTTGACCACCGGTATCACCAAATCACCGCATCCATACTTCGAACGTAAGACTTTCACCCAAAGAGCATCAGGTTGATGAATGAGTCCCCAGCCCAACTTCATAATCAGAGCTGAATTAAAATGATGAATTTTCCTGATTCCCAGACCACCAAGTTGTTTGGGTTTGCAAATCTTTTCCCATGAAATATTATGCCAAGCTCTCTTCTCATGAGATGTGCCCCACAAAAAGTTCCGCATTATTTTTTCCAAGTCCCGACAAACAGTTTGTGGTAGTAGAGTGGTTTGCATCACGTACGTAGGCAGCACACTCAGTACGGATTGAACTAACGTGACTCTACCAGCAAAAGAGAGATTATGGGCTCTCCAACTAGACAACCGCTTCTGGGCCATGTCCAAAATATATTGATAATCAACACGTTTCTGTTTATAATGCAAGATTGGAACCCCCAAGTATTTACCAAGATTACTTGATACAGAAAAGCCAGATATTTCACTCAACTGTTGAATCCTCGAACAGTGGACATTTTTAGAAACAAAAAATTTTGTTTTTTCTATACTTACCTTTTCTCCAGATGCTTTACAAAATTTCTCAAGGCAATGAAGAATAACCATCATTTGAGTATTACTAGCCTATCCAAATAGTACTAAGTCATCTGCAAAAAAAAGATGAGAAATGGGGGGCCTATGTCTACTTAACTTCAGAGGTTTCCATCTTCCCTGTGACACTTCCTTCTGAATCAAATGACTGGGTCTCTCCATGCACAACACAAAAAGATATGGGGATAAGGGATCCCCCTGACATAGGCCCCTAGAGGGAGAAAAAGCTTCTGTCTTCACCCCGTTCAAGACAATTTGCATAGTACTGGATGACACACACCATTTAATAAGATCACAAAATGATCTATGAAACCTAATGTCAGTCAAAGTGTCCTCAAGGAAGGACCAAGACAATCTATCATACGCCTTCTCAAGATCCATTTTTATTGCTAAAGCACCCTCTTTCCGCTTCCAACCCCTCATAGAATGGAAGACCTCCTGTGACACAATTATGTTATCTGAATTATGCCTACCAGGAACAAAACTGCACTGGAAAGGAGACACCAAGTAGTCCATATATCCCTTGAGCCTCCTTGTGATAATCTTGGTAACAATCTTATATATGACATTACACAAACTGATGGGCCTGAGTTGCTTAACCTTGTAAGGATTATCTACCTTTGGAATGAGCACAAGCAGAGTCTCATTGAGATCTCGAATTTTTGAAGGCTCCATGAAAACATCCTTGACGACTTTACAAACGGAGGGCTCTACTATGTCCCACTGGGATTGGAAAAAAATAGAGTGGAGTCCATCAGGCCCCGGTGCCTTTAACGGGCCCATGTCAAACACCGAATCTCTAATCTCAGGGTCAGTAGGAAGAGCTTGAATAAACTCAAATGCATGACTTTGCAATTTTGGGAAACAACCCGTGAGGTCCCAAGCATCCAGGCCCTCCGTGTTGGTATAGATGGACTTAAAAAATTGCACCACATGATTCTGGATCTCCATAGGGTCTGTAATGATATGCCCACTATCATCCGTTAAAGCTTCTATTTTATTCCTTCTCCTTTTAATGACTGTTGACATGTGGAAGAACTTGGTGTTCGTGTCCGCAAACCGTACCCAATCCATCCTAGCCCTTTGATACCAGATCCTCCTGCCTCAAAATGTCATGATACTGGATCCACAATCTTCAAAGCAGCTTCTCAAGCCCAACATTTGGTCCTCGGGCCAACTTCTTATTAACACCCTCCATGCGGTTCATCAACACTCGCTTCTTGTGGAAAATATTTCCAAAATGTTGCTTATTCCAATCTTGTACTTTGTGAATAAAGGAAGAAGAAGCCTGACGCCAATCAATAGAGCCATGCCAAGCGTCTTCCACTACAGTGAGAAAGGAATTGTCAGCTAGCCACCCTGCAAAGAATCTAAGAGGTTTATCCCCCCTGACAGTACTCCCATCGTTCACCAACTTGAGAAGAAGAGGTCTATGGTCAGAGTGAAAAGGGGGCAAGTGGAGAGGCGAAGCTTCGGGAAATCTCATGCGCCAAGCACTATTACATAAGCCCCTGTCAATCCTTTCTTGGATATCTCTCCAACTCCAAGTGAACTGTGGCCCCTTAAAGCCCATATCTAACAAACCACAATTAAGAATGCATTGATTAAACTTTCGCATGGATGTTAAGTTAGGACCAGCTCCTCCTACCTTGTCCATGACATCAGTATAAGCATTGAAGTCCCCAACAACTGCCCACGGTATATCTCCTGACGAAGAGAGACTTTCAAGTTCAGACCACAGGGCATCTCTATCAAAGGGTCTTGGGCTCCCATAAACACAAGTTAATAACCAGACCCCACTACCATCCCGCGGCTTTACACGAAGATGAATTAGCTGATTATGAGTGCGAAGAATCTCAAGATCGAACCAATCTTCATTCCATAATAGCCAAATCCCCCCTGAGTAACCAATAGCATCCACCCGAAAATGCTTCAAAAAGCCAAGCTTTCTAAGCACCACAGACGCCTTACTACCACTGATTCTAGGCTCAAAAAGAGCACACAAACTCACCTTATGTCTTCCACAAAGATCTCTCAAAATACTAGGAAAAGTGGGGGGGCCTGCCCCTCGCACATTCCAAAAGATCAAAGACATTAAAAACCATTTTGGTTGGGTTTGTTAGCCTGCACCGCTAACAGAGGCTCAGCTGATCCCATAATGGTATCCTCACACACCTGCATATGGTCCACAGAATTATCCCCTAACATCATGGTTTGATCTTTATCAGGTGGTCTAGCATTACAAATGCTCATGTCCTGAGGAGAAGAACCACTGGCTCGTAATTGATTAACATGTGTTTGGGCCACATTCTGGACATTGTGAGATTGGGGCCCAACAACTTCCCTTAGATCCTCCTTCGTCGCACCAGCCGCACAAGCCCGCTCCCTTAATTGACGCCCACTAGTCCTTGTTTGGACAGTAGCCTCATGAGATTGGGCCCCAACATGACTAGCCCCATTCAAACCTACTTGGACTTGAGTTTCGTTTGGGCCCATCATTACAGGGACCTCAAAAAACAGATTTCAACTGTGGTCCAATTTTGGTGTGGGTCCGAGGTTGTGAGGAAGATTCCCCCAACGTGCGTATTTTTTTGGGCAATATCTCCGCCCTTTTTATCTGATTCTCTAGAGGCATATCCCCCTGCACGTCATCATCATGATTTTGTTCCCCTAAAACCTCGTACCGTGATTTCTGTGCAAATCCTTCCAATGATTTATTTTTTATATTACTTGCGGAATTATCTCCTGTGCGACGTTGGTGCAGGATATTCTTGCGAGATTTGCGCTGCGCGATCATCCATGATCCAAATATTTCGGGATCCTCTTTGGCACCTGGATTCTTCGCCGGCACCGCCACTTGCTTCTCCTTCTCCGGCATGGTTTCTTTTTCCATCTGTGGATCACCAGGGTTTTCATGACAGACTTCTTCACCACCAACAGGTTGAGCAAGTGGGCAGCCCTCTTTACGGTGTCCATATCTACCACAATGAAAACAAATAAGGTGCAGACCCTCATATTCCACTTTGTAAATCCTACCATTCAGATTAAATTTGGAAATCAAAACATTCCTCAGGTCCACCTCAACACAAATTCTCGCAAACTCTACTCTCTCTGTCAAGAATTCATCATCCCTCGTTTCCATTCTCTGGCGGAGAGTGTTTCCATCAATTTTCAACATACTACCTAGACTACTCCCTTTCCTTCACAGGATTTGTTTGTCATAATACTCAATAGGCAATCCTGGTATCCTTAGCCAAACTGCCACGCGGGTAGTCGAATCAATGGGTGACATGGCTGCATGTGGGTAGTCGAATCAATTGTATAGTGGAGATTTATTTAACTGCACACAATTGCAGCAAAGTCAACTGTATATAATCCGAATCCATATGCCTCATTGGGTCATTACAATTGTTCTTATTCTCTTATCTTGTATTTGATGATTTTGCATCAGAGGCACCAAAATTGCACATTTAATTATCGATGTAAGAATCATATTTCATTGGTTAATTTGAATGAAAAATCAATAAAATGGATTAGGTGTCTTGTTTATAGATCAAATTACATATACCTTTACAAACCATTACAATTGTTCTTATAATTAGTATGCTTATATTTGATTTGATGATTTTGCGTAAGAGAAACCAAATGTTTGTTTAACTGTCAATGTAAAAATTGGATATTGCATTGGCTAATTTGACCCAAAAATCAATAAAATGGATTAGATGTCTATTGTACTAAAAAATTGATACTATATTCCTATTTATAAGACACAATTTAGAAGATTTTGTATTCCTTTTTATAAGTCACTTTACGATATCGAGATAATCAATAATATTAAATTAGGGTAAAATTAGAAAGTTAAATTATTTTTGAAAACCCCAATAAGTTAACTAGTTTTAATCACTTTATTGGTCTGTGTGATTTGGTTAACTGTGTCTTATAAATAGAAACAAATGGAGTATAAAAAATTGGTGAAAATCAATGTAAAAAATCAATGATAAAGAATCAATTATTTAATTTAACTATTTTTTACTCAAATAAAGGTTTAACACCAAATTATAAACACCCATAGATTTAAGTATGGATTGTTATTATTTATCCTTTTATTATTTTTATATCTTATTAGATATTTAAATTTTATATTAATTTAAAGTTTTACTTGAATTAATATCTTATTATTTTATGTTAGAGTATTATTTAATATATTATAAATATTAAAAAAATAATATTTTATTAGATTCGGTTATGGTTCAATTTTAATTGAGTTAGTGAATTGTGAGTTCAGTGGCATCTTAGTAGGGATTAAGGGGGCCATGCCCCCCTCCCAAATTTTTTTAGTAGATACGTGTAATTCTTATACGCCCCCAATAAAATTAGATTTATATGTGTGTGATAAATTTATAGACTAATTTTTTTCATTCAAAATACATTATTTATTATTTATTACCTCTATTTCTATTTATCTGTACTATTATATAAAAACACACAAATTAAAAATATGATTTATATTGAAATTAATGTAGCTTTCCTAATATCTCTCTATTTAATCTATTCATTAATTTTTTTACTTATTATCTCTCTTGTTAAGGATAAAAATAGAAAAATATAATTAATATCTTCTTAAACTTCTAAATGAGCCAGATAAATAGAATAGTTAAATATACTTTTAGACCCTAAAGCATGACTTGAATTTGGTTTCAGTCCCTAAAGTTTAAAACTGTTGGTTTGAGTCCCTTATATTATGAAATCACTTAGGCTTAGTCCCTCCTCTAACAGCGTTAACTTTGATGTTAACGTCACAAACAAATTTCTTTTTCTTTTTTGTCAAATTGCAAACAAATTTCTATATCAACTTGATCAGTTACCTTTAATGAAAATGATGACAATTGGTAGAAACATATCAGGTTTTTTTTTTTTTTACAATTTCATCACAATAAATGATAATTGCAATTTCTATTTTAAATTAATAATTTCATTACATTTAATAAAACCGTAAATGAAATATGACTAGATCATGAGGTGTTATTCAATTGCCAAATCATTTTTATTAAGGTGATTGAACAAGCTGACACATAAATCTGTTTGCCATGTCAGCATCAAAGTTAACAGTGTTAAGGGGGTGACTAAACTTACTGATTTCAGAACATAAGGGACTCAAATCAATTGGACTAAAACAAAATTCGAGTCATACTTTAAGGGCTAAAAACATATTCAACGTCCCTAAATAGAAAAAACCAATTCTTCATATGAGACTGATAATAGAATAGTATATCTTTCTAAGTAAAAACTCAATTTTATATATGGCCCCAAAATATTTGATCAAGATTCGCCACCGTGTGAGTTGATATTTTTTTATTCAATGATTAATTGGTCTAATTTTTAAAATCATTGCGTTTAATGTAATTTATTAGAAAATTATTTTTTTATTTTTAGAAAAAATAAATTTGTTTCTAAAAATTTGTTAATAAAAACATAAATTTTTATTAGATAAAAATTCCATATTATATAAAATTTCAAACATAACTTAATTTACTTTAAAATGATTTTTAACCGAACTTACAAAATTTAAATTGTTTAAAATGAAGTTTACAAAAAATCATTCAAATATCCATACCTAAACATGTCGTACCCCACCAGGACAAGGTTCGTGGTAGTTTAGTCGTGTTCGCTCCCTAGAGGAACGATGAAATCCATGTGCCGATCACATTGCTAACGTAGGCAATTGCAGTATGAGACACACTACGTCGACCAGTCATTGAAAATTAATGAAGTTTGTTTTTGGTCATCATTGCTTGATTTCAATCCTTAATGCCTATAGCTAAACAGGGAAGTCAACCAGAGTCATAATTTTAATTTGTATATGTTTCATGATGCCGAACTTTGGTCAAATAATTCCAACTACATTAAAATGCTTCGATAATTCCATTGAATTGGATGACATGATGGGGAACGCAAGATGGCACCATGCTGGCAACCTAAATTCATTAAGGTTGAGTTGTGATTTAGGGTTTGAGTTCATTAGCTTAGAATTTTTTTAATACCAAGATTACCCCACAATGTCTGATTTCACTTTTCTGAAGGCATAATAACTAGTTAGATCCGCCAAGTCAGCCTGTTTAACTCACATATTTTCGGGTAGGTTGTATTATTCAGTCCACAAATCCATTTTTGTCTCGGCGATTAATTTATTATGAGTCAAAAGCAGCGCAAGGACTAACCCATAGACTCTTATATTCATTTTTTAATTTATTTTAAAAAAATAAAAGTCATTTTTTAAATTTAATTATTTTTTTTTACTTTTTTAATCATGAATATTATTATTAACTATTATTATGAGATAATGTGATTTTTAAAAATTATTTTATTGTTTCAAATTTTATATTATATTTTTATTTGTCATAAAACTTTTTTTAATATTAAAATTATTAAAATGAACTTTAATATTTATATCATTTTATAATAACCATAACTAAATAATTTCTACAATTGCTATTAACATAATTATAAAATAATTTTTAAAATTATTTTAAATTTTATATTATATTTTTATTTCTTCTTATACTTTTTTAAGTGTTTGAGAATGTTTTAAAATTCGTATCATATTTTTTAAATTAAATTTTACCTTTTTAAAAATATTTTATTTTGTTTTAAAATTTCATATTATATTTTTTGTATGTTATAAACCTTTTTTAAGATATTTAAATTGTTAAAATAGGCTTTAATATTGATATTTAATATAATAAAGATAACTCTTTTTTTGGTAACAATAAGGAAAGGAAAAGAACAAAAGAAAAGAAAAAACAGAAACTACAATCTAAAAAATTGATCTATGCCTAGGAAAATAATCCTCTCTAGCATCAGCTGAAATAAGATCAAGAAACTCATCCCCAGTGTTTAGAACCACTATTGCTTGAGAGTTAGAGTGAGCACCCTTCTTTGCAAGAGCATATGCACATTGGTTACCTTCCCTAGGAATGTGATCAATTTGTAATGACCAATCCATTTGCATCAGCTGCTGAATTTTATAAATCAACCCAGCCAGCTTATGAAAATAAGGAAACTCTCCTTTGATTAAAGAAATTGCTAAAGAAGAATCTTCTCACTACCCAGGTAAGTTGAAGATAACTATAATTAAATAATTACACTTAATATAATTATAAATTTATTTTAATATTATTTTAAATTTTATATTATATTTTTATATATCTTATAATTTTTTTAAAAAAATATTAAATAATTACTATAACCACTATTAACATAATTATAAAATGATTTTTTTACACCACACAGTGGTTGGTCGAAGTAGAAGTGGACTATTGACCCCATGTGGACTTTACCTACACAGTCAAGGGTTCAAATCCTAAAGTTACCACTCTTGGGAGGGTTTTACCTAACCACCACCCCATGTGAGCTATGCATGTGGGAGATTCTCGGTTAAAGACAAATTTTTCTTTTTACAATTATTTTATTATACTTTAAATTTTGTATTATATTTTTATTCATTTTATAAACCTTTTTTAGTATTGAAATTATTAAAATGGTCTTTAATATTGATATTTTATATAATAATTGTTCTTACAAAGCCTAATTTCTACTCGTACAGTATAAGAAGGCTAAGTGAAGAAGCCAGTGTGTCCTAATGCTGCCTACGCCCCTCCTTTTATAGGTGTTGGGGGTGTCTTCCTATTATGGTATGATTTGCTGATTGGGAGACAATGTGAGCTGATCCTGCTGACAGACTGCCTAATCCCAGCCCTTTCCTTATTTGTTCGATTCCCTTCCTTTAGTCAAGCCGAGGATCCTGCTAGGTTGTGTCAGGTCAACCTCTCCGAGCTCATCCTAGCCGATTTGTTCAGAGAAAGTACGAGCTTAGCTAGTACGTAACATAAGCCTCTCAAGCTACGAAGTGTTAAATAGTGAGGTAGCTTAATTGTTTCTGACGTGATATAGATCCGAACTCATCCTAGCCGGTTTGCTTTGAGAAAGTCCGAGCTTAGCCCAAGTTATATAGGTTATGCTCGGTGTTTATGAAGTCTTACTTGCGCAGTTCGCAATGTTGTCAGCCGTTGTCATTAAATTGGGACCGTTAGATGATTTTAATCCTCACCCTTCACTTTTCATAAACGTGCCTTTTGGGTTTCGCGTCTCTTCATCTTTGTGCCTTTTCCTTCTCCACTATTTCGTTGTCTTCTTATTTCTACCAGTGGAAGCTTTGATTATTCCTTGCAAAGAGTCCAAAATTCTTGTGCCTTGCTCCTTTCTTCCATCTTCTAGGTACATTCTTCTTTTCATCCTTCTCTGTTTCCTTTTATCTTCTCTTTATCCACCATGTCTGTCTCTAGGGAAGATTCTGGGTTTTCTAGTTCTGATGGTACGTACTGAGGAACCTGTGAGGGAAGAGTCTGTGAATGTAGTTAGTTCTTCTGATAATACAGAGAGTGACACTTTTAGTGAGGATTTAGAAAGTGGGGTTGTCGTTGCTGGGTCCTCCCTTTGCATTCCGGTGGGTTTTGTTGATGCTGAAATTCCGAGTGGTGAAGGGGAGTGTTATGGTGTAGTTTCTAAATAAAGAAGAAGATCGAGGAAAATCAAGAAATGTTTAGGAGAGGGTGAATTGGAGGGTCACATTCTGAAAGTAGATGAAGAGGGGAAGGAGGAGTCTGAGTATGACTTTGAAAACTATTTGTGGGTGGAGGAAGAGGTCAGGGACACTTCTTCGGTATATATTGATGAAGAATCCCTCCAAAAATTTCTTGATCGAGCTTATTTCACCCGACCTAGTACCAAAGGGGTTATAAACTGTAGTTGGTGTGCTCCTCATGATAGGACTTGCCATAGGCGCATAGATAACTCAGTTCATGATGTAGTCTTTGTGTTCGATAAATTGTTCAGTTAATATAAAGTTCGAGTATCTTTTACTGATTTTGAGTGTTCTCTTCTTCGGGTTCTGAATGTTGCTCCTACCCAACTTCACCCAAATTCATGGGGTTTTATAAAGGGTTTTCAGATTTTGTGTAATTTCTTTGACATTACCCCTACTTGTCCCAAATTCTTCTACTTCTTCCAAGTGAAATTTGTTCGCCCTTTAGGTCTTATACCCATCAATAGTCGTACAGGTCGGGAAATAATGGGAGCATACACTTCTTCTCTCAAACTGTTTAAGGATCATTTCTTTTGTCTGTTTAGCGTCATAGGCAATGAGTTCTTTCTTGATGACAACAAGAATTTTACTTTTCCAATCTATTGGTCACCTTGTCCTCGTGCTATTCTTTCCTTTGATCCGGACTTCCTTTCTCCTGAAGAGCTTATTGAAGTAACTTTCTTAAAAGATGCTACTGGATTGAAGTGTGCTACTCTGATTAAGTTAGAAGACAAACCAGCTGACCTAAAGAGATATATTGGTATGACCTGCATAAATCTTCCATTTAACTTGAAAGTATATTCTATTTAATTACTTGTTTTTGGCAGAACAAATGGCTACTGCTTTGGATAAGAAGACTTTGGCTCGTAGACTTGCAGCTCAAAGATCCGAGAAGGCCAAGGCTGAGACCGGGCAAGGCTCTAAGACATCGGATATTTCACTGAATCCGCAAGTGACATCTTTAGAGAAAGCTCCCTCTTCGTCATCCTTGAAGGAGGTCTCCCAGAAACGTCCTCGGGAATCCCGACCACGTCTGGATGTTGAAAATAATACGGGTCCGGACTTGCCTACAGAAGGAGGTGTTCAAGTCTTCCAGGATTTTACTAGGTCAAGTCCTACCATCACCTCCTTATGGGATAATCGTTTTGATGTTCACCATGTTATTGATTCTAACGTTCTCCTGAAGAATGATGTGAAGAGGTTAGATAATTGGGGACCTCGTTCCGCTCATTTAATGCTTCAACACATAGGGGTTAGAACAGTTGCTCTAGGTCGGTATCTGGAGAGGCAAGATTCTTTGAATTCAAGTCGGCAAACCGAGCTGTTGAAGTCCATTGATGACTTGCAAAAACAACTCGTTGGTTATGAAGAAATGAAGACCAGAGTTGCGGGGCTAGAGGGTCTAGTTGTTTTTTTATTTCAAGAAAATGAAAGCTTGAAAGAAGATAAGAGAACCTTGACCACCGAGTTGAGCGTGGAGAAGACTGCCAAAGAAAATGCTGAGGAGTTGCTGACTAAAGCTCTCAATGATAAGAAGAAAGTTGAGGAAGATCGTGATAGGATTGAGGCCGGAGCTGCCAATACTTATGATCAAGGTTTTTCGCAAGCTTTGGAATAGATTAAGGCCTTGTATCCTGACCTAGATGTTTCAAGTTGTGACATGCTGAAAGAAGTTGTGAATGGTACCTTGGTAGAAATGGTGCTGGAAGAAGGAGGTGGAACAAACAAAGATGATGAAGATCTGACCGGTCAGGGGGTCCCTAATGCTGAAAGTGGAAGAGTTGGTGCTGAGGGTGGAGGAGTTGATGCTGAAAGTGAAAGAGTTGACAAAGAAAGTGGTGGAGCTGATGGATCAGAGCTGGTGATTCCCGAGCAACCCAAATTAATCTGATTTTATCTGTTTTCCTCATTTTATTTTGGCTATGTACAAACTTTGCCATGATGTGTATAGACTCGTAACTGTTATTTTGAATTTTGCACCCTTCACCGTCCTTGACTTTGTCATTTCCCATGCATAGGAATTAGTGTTGTTATCCCCGTTATCTATTTTGCATTTATTGTTTCTTTCGTTACTCTTTCATTGTTCCTGTACTATAAATGGGGCTTTACACCCCCATACTTAGCGTAAGGAATCAAGTTCCGTAAGCGTTTGTCATATCCGAGCTGACTGGAGCATTGAAGAATATTCTGGTATCAGTTAATCTGTTTGATCCGGTTTTTAGCATAGATCGGATCAACAAATTAATTAATATTGGAACTTTCTTCTTGATGAAGTTGGATCAAACTGATTTAATGAAAATATTATCTAAGTACCGGACTTGGATCTTTAAGGTGTGAGTTCGGTGTAGTGAGGTCGTACTTCTGCAATATATAGATTAATGAAAATATTAACCAAGTGTTGGTCTTGGATCTTTAAGGTGTGAGCTTGGTGTAGTGAGGTCATACTTCTGCAATATAAATTAAACCAAGTATAGACTTGGACTTTTGATATGTGAGCTCGGTGTCGTGAGGTCGTACTTTTCTGCAATATATAGATTAATGAAAATATTGACCAAGTGTTGGACTTGGATCTTTAAGGTGTGAGCTCGGTGTAGTGAGGTCATACTTCTGCAATATATAGATTAATGAAAATATTAACCAAGTGTAGACTTGGATTTTTTAGTATGAGCTTGTTACCCTGAGGTGATCCTCAATTTTTAGAGCATAACTTTGGCGAAATAGATCTTCCTTTGGAGAAAAATTAACTCGTTATCCCAAGTATTGAACTTGGTTTTTAGAGTATAAGCTCGTTATCCTGAGGTAATCCTCAGTTTTTAGAGCATATCTTTGGCGAAACAGATCTTCCTTTGGAGAAAAATTAACTCGTTACCCCAAGTATTGAACTTGGTTTTTAGAGTATGAGCTCGTTACCCTGAGGTGATCCTCAGTTTTTAGAGCATAACTTTGGCGAAATAGATCTTCCTTTGGAGAAAAATTAATTCGTTACACCAAGTATTGGACTTGGTTTTTAGAGTATGAGCTCGTTACCCCGAGGAGATCCTCAGTTTTTAGAGCATAACTTTGGCGAAACAGATCTTCCTTTGGAGAAAAATTAACTCGTGGCGAAGCAACTCTTCCTTTGGAGAAAAATTTAACTCGTTACCCCAAGTTTAGGACTTGGTTTTTAGAGTATGAGCTCGTTACCCTTAGGTGATCCTCAGTTTTTAGAGCATATTTTTGGCGAAGCAACTCTTCCTTTGGAGAAAAATTTAACTCGTTACCCCAAGTTTTGGACTCGGTTTTTAGAGTATGTGCTCGTTACCCTGAGGTGATCCTCAGTTTTTATAGCATATTTTTGGTGAAACAACTCTTCCTTTGGAGAAAAATTCAACTTGTTACCCCAAGTTTTGGACTTGGTTTTTAGAGTATGAGTTTGGCGAAGCAACTCTTCCTTTGGAGAAAAATTTAACTCGTTACCCCAAGTTTTGGATTTGGTTTTTAGAGTATGAGATCGTTACCCTGAGGTGATCCTCAGTTTTTAGAGCATAACTTTGGCGAAACAGATCTTCCTTTGGAGAAAAATTAACTCATGGCGAAACAGATCTTCCTTTGGAGAAAAATTAACTCGTTACCCCAAGTATTGAACTTGGTTTTTAGAGTATGAGCTCGTTACCCGGAGGTGATCCTCAGTTTTTAGAGCTTAACTTTGGCGAAACAGATCTTCCTTTGGAGAAAAATTAACTCGTGGCGAAACAGATCTTCCTTTGGAGAAAAATCAACTCGTTACCCCAAGTTTAGAACTTGGTTTTTAGAGTATGAGCTCGTTACCCTGAGGTGATCCTCAGCTTTTAGAGCATAACTTTGGCGAAACAGATCTTCCTTTGGAGAAAACTTAACTCGTGGCGAAACAGATCTTCCTTTGGAGAAAAATTAACTCGTGGCGAAATAGATCTTCCTTTGGAGAAAAATTAACTCGTTATCCCAAGTATTGAACTTGGTTTTTAGAGTATGAGCTCGTTACCCTGAGGTGATCCTCACTTTTTAGAGCATAACTTTGGCGAAACAGATCTTCCTTTGGAGAAAAATTAACTCGTTTCCTCAAGTATTTGGACTTGGTTTTTAGAGTATGAGCTCGTTACCCCGAGGAGATCCTCAGTTTTTAGAGCATAACTTGTAGAGATGAAGATGGAGATAGTGTAATATGAAAAATTCTTTTCTCGTTTATAGCCTAGGTTAAACCTCATTAAAACCTGTCTCGGCCAAAACCCTCCTTAGGGACAAAAAACTAAGATAGGAAAAAGAGTACCTAACCTGACTATCATCATACAATTTGATTAACTGAAATAAAATCTCAAGTGATTAGCGTTTCATGTTTTGGCATTGTTCCTCTTTAGGTTGGAGACTTGTTCCTATCCGAGTTGTTTGTGTTGGGCTATTGCCTATTTGGATGGTCTTCAGCTCCTCAGTAGGTTGAGGTCTTTTTTCTGAGAAATCGACTCTAGGATTCAGCTCGGTTGAATGGATTCTGAGCTAAACGTCAAACTTCTTATTGGAAGATCTTCTTGTCTCCAGACTTTTCACATAACAGCGCCGAGCTTCATCTTGCTCGGCTCTCATTACTCCTATCTTTTGATCATTAACGGGGAATTTCATTGTTAAGTGTGGGGTGGAGACGACTGCCCCTAATGCATTTAGGGTTGGTCTCCCGATAATAATATTGTAAGAAGTAATGGCATTAACAAGTAAGTATTTAACATTCACAGTTTTGTAAATTCAATCAGACCCGAAAGTCGTTCTGAGATTTACAAAACCTCTTATCTACCTCGACTTGCTCCCCAGCAAAACCTACCAAGTTTCCTTCAAAAGGGTGAATGGTGTCTGTTGGAAGTGAGAGGTCCTCATATGTCTTCCAAAACAAGACGTCGGCCGAGCTTCCTTGGTCGATTAAGACTCTTCTGACCGAGCACCCTTCAATGCTTATTCGAACCACCATAGGGTCGTCTTGGTTTACATCTTTTAAACCTGCAAAGTCTTTGTCAGAAAAAGAAACGACAGGGTGAGATCTACCTATTCAAGTATGTTTTATTTTGTTGATTGAGAAAATCATCCTGAGATGTCTTTTTATGGATTAGGAGGTAGGTCCCCCTCCCGCAAATCCTCCTGAAATGGTATGCATGGATCCAGCTCTTCGTCTTGGAGTGCTAGGTCCAAGATTTTGGTCAGTGGACTTCTCTCGGTTTCTTCTACGATCATAGTCTACCTGATCTATTTCCTTCTTATTTCTGTACCTTCCGTCATACACATATCTCCCGAGGTGTCCCAACCTGATGAGTTGTTCAATTTGATTTTTCAGAGTCCGATAGTCATCTGTGTTGTGTCCATACGCTCGATGGAAGTCGTATCTTTTTGTACGATCAACCCCTTCAGGAATGTCCTTAGGAGGTAGAGGGAGTTCAATGATTCTTGAGTTGTAGACTTCTCGTAGAATTTGACTCCTTCTAGCGCTTAGAGGGGTGAAGTGATAAAAAAACAGGTGTTGGTTGATGGGTTTCTGGCAAGCGAACCAAAAATCCAGTAGTATAATAGTAAGAAGAGTTATCGTATCCACATGGAACGGTCAACTCGTGTATATTCGTGGTCTATTTATCAAGAGACAAATAATAGATTTGTGAGAATATTGTGCGTGGAAATTGTAAATTTCAAATTAATAAGTAATTGAATTAGAAAGGAAGAGTTAGAGACACTTTACTTGGATTAGGATTGAACTTCATATCATCACACCCTTTGTGCATGTAAAAACTATCTATTATTTTAGGTTTACTCTATAATACTGTAGACAAACTATATTGCTTATGACCCCGAGTTACCAGGCGCCACTCACACTCAAAGATAATCCATGCGGGCTCTCCCAAGCGACAAACTTACCCTCGGCTTATTTTGTTTTCTTTATTCCGTTTGTAAAAGAACTAATTGATAAACGAGGCCTAATCCTGTAGACGCACCTTCATTAGAGTACTCACACTACCCATCACTCATCAGGATACATCAATGTGTCGGTCCTGGATTGACAATCAACTAATCCTTTGCTATCGATACTAAGGTCTAATCCTGTAAACGCCCTTCGCTAGAGTACTGTCACTACCCATCGCTCATTAGTAACGCTCATGTGTCGGTCACAGAGTACCGAGTCCTCTTATTCAATCAGAGTTTGAGTTTCCTATGTCTAGGCTCCCCCATCCTCAATCCTAGTTGAAACTAGCCTATAACTCCGACGCAAGCGCGGAAGTCAGGGATTAAGCACAGAATAAGATTACCAATATTATAGACAGAGAGCTCAGAAATAATAAAATAGAATTTACATACACTTGGGGATAGAATCAATTACATTTAATCCTAATGGAGAGTTAACTACATAAGGTAGTCATACAAACCACCGAAGATGCTGTCACCATCTTCAATCCTCGTGAAGCGCTCCTCCTCTCCTACTCTAAAATTAACTTTGGTGCATTATCCCTGAAATAAGACTGAATCACAATAATCATACACACCTTGATCTGGTGCAATGAGGTCCTATTTATAGGCTAAGGAAAGACAAAGAAAATTGGGGAGAAATCTATCTAAAATGGCAACAGGGCAAGAATCAGCGTGACTTGCGCTTCAAGTTGTGCTACAGCGCAGGTTCTAGAGAGTTGCGCTTCACCCTGCGCTACAGCGCAGGTTGAAGCGCAGAATGCGTCCTGCAGCTTCAAGCTTTCTCTTTTTATCTTGATCTCTCCCCGAGACCTGGTTTTGGTTGATTTGTCTTTCCTTGTTTCCTTTTTCTTGATGAAATCTTGCATTTATTGAGCATCTTGGATTTAATTGGGAAGGTTGTCTGCAGAATCCTTGTTTGATTGGCAGTGATCTCTTCATTGATTGCTTCAAATCTTCTTCAAATCTTTATTAAATATCTTCAATCAAACTCAAATCTTGCAGATATCTCCCTCATTTAATGCTATCTTTCCTTCAAATCAAATCTTTGAAATATTCTGCAAAAATCAACAATATTTCTATTAAAATGGAATCAAATTCAAATCTCAGATTAAAAAATACAATTTATCAAATATTAAATAAAAAGGGATTAAACTGTGGCAAAAATACCATTTTATCCTTGATAAGTGAACTAAAAAGTGCTCTAATTTATCATATAATTTTCACTTATCTTTGGTCGGGGGGGGGGGGGGGGGGGTTTGGCAGGTCTCCCATTTTTCTTTCCCGCATTGAAGCTGAAAGTTCCCTTGTTATTTTGCTGGTTATGTGATGAATTGTCTTTTTCTAGGGGTTTTGTTAACATAGCTCTTAAGCGTTTTTTGGCCACCGCTGCCTCCTCCGCATCTATTTGTCCTGAAGCTTTTTGTCTAAAATCAGCTATGTCAGTTGGTTTGGATTTGGCCAACTCATCTGCGAACTGTCCTTCCTTCACTCCGTTGATGATTGCCCTGAGATGAATTTTGGGGTCTAGCTCCTTGACTTGCATGGCTTCCTTGTTGAAGCGGTTGATGTAATCTTTGAGTGGTTCGCCATCTCCCTGTAATATGCTGAACAAATTGTCCTCCATTTTCTTTAAAGGACAACTTGAAGAGAATTGATTTTTGAACGCCATACTAAACTCATCAAATCCTCTTAAAGATCCGTGAGTCAGAGTTGAGTACCACTGCAAGGCAGGTCCCGTCAAAGTTCCTGGAAAAATCTTACATAAAATAGGGTCAGTAGCACCTGTAGTAAGCATTACAATGTGAAATCGAGTGAGGTGTGAATTTGGGTCAGTTGTTCCATCATAAATAGGCAAATTAGGAAATTTAAAATATCTAGGTAAAGGAATAAACATAATATAATCAGAAAAAGGATGAAATCGTGTATCTATTTGATTATTTAAATTGACTTGTGGTTCCGAGCGTTCTGAAGGAGTTTGAGTTCCTGAAGAGTGGGTGACGTCCTCCTCTTCTTCTTCACGAGTCTTGTTCAGTTGTGTACGAAAACAGGAAAACACTAGAAGGGGGTTGAATAGTGTTTTAATGGAAACTTTTTCTGTTTCAAATATTTTGAAAGATTTGCTTATGAAAACCTTCAGATGAGTTATCGGTTTGAAGTTCTTAGGTACTTCCTGAAGAGCGTTCAGATTAAAAAGAGTTATGAAAAAATTGATTCAGATTGAAAGTTTTCACTTAGATACTTAATCAATCCCCTTGTTAGAATAAAACGCAATTGAAACAAGTTGAGGGATAGAGAAAAATTAGCCAAAATATTATCCTGGTTCACCCACAACCACAGTGAGCTACGTCCAGTCCCAGGGCAAAAACCAGCACCTGGATTTCCACTATTCTTGCAAGAATACTAGTATTCAAATCTTCAAGATAGGTATATATAGCTTTCTGAGAATAAATGACCGTTACCAAATAGCATTAAATGCTCCAATACGTTGGGACACATTGACTGGCATCTCCTGAGAAATTGCAGGTGCAGCAGGTTCTGCGCACACAATGCTTTTGGGTGCAGGAGCAGCAGTAACAGACTTTCCTTTTATGTGTTAATCATTAGAACGAGGTAGGAAAGTGATTCTGACTTTAATGTTGAAATAAGTAAAGATTTGATTTAAACGTTCCTCGTACACAACAACGTCTCTTAGAGTCAAACCTTTATTCTGAAGACTTGATACTTTTAGATGCAGAAAATTCTTTAGATGATCTTCTTTACTTCAGACAAAAAGCATCCTTCAGACAATGATAAACTTTCAGATGATGTTTCACACTCTTATGATCTGAAATAAAACAGAGTATTGTGAAGGCATTTTGTCATAAATTTATCTGAATATTTATATTTGTTATTCATTAAAACCTATTGAGAGATTGAGACTCAAGGTAAATAATTTTATAACTTTTGAGACTCAACAATCTCCCCTTTTTTAATGATGACAACTATAACATATTCTGAGTTTTGAAAAAGGGTTTAAGAAGAATTAAGGTTTAGAAATTCTCCCCCTTAACCAGATGTTCCATCTGATATAAATTTCCTCCTTCTGAAACGAACGTTCTGAAGTGTTCTTCTGAAGAGTGTTCATACCTTTTCACTTTGCAGCTTCAGAATAATGTGTTAGTAAAAAATAACACATCATTATAATATAATACTCCCCCTTTTGTCATCAATGAAAAAGGGTAGTAACAGACAACAAGTAAAGTGAAGTTGAGGAGAACACATAACAATAAATGCAACAAACGTAGCTATGACATGCAGTAATGTTTCAGCCAAAATTAAACAAAGGTAAACTGAAGTAGCTATGATATGACAACGTCATTAACTACTTGGAAAGCTTATTCAGAGCTTCTTCAAATATGGCTCGCATGGCTTGCTTCTGAATGTCCAGCTCAGCTATAACTGCTTCCTTCAGCTCATTATGACTTGCCCTGATCTGAGTGTGAGCTGTGAGAAGCTTGTCTGATTTCTGGATTAAAGCTTCCTTCTGAGTACTAAGAGCATAATTTTCTCTGGAAAGAGCAATCAATTCAGCTTCAAGATTGCCTTCATAAAAGATCAAGGAGATATGCTTGTTGGTGAAACGGTAGTACTGAAAACCAATTGGCAAATTGAACCTAGGTGGATCTGAGTTCGGATAGATGAACTCTGGTCTGCTGAAAGGAAAACTCACTCTCCATTCAGGGTGAAATTCCCTTGCCTCAAAATCAGAGAAGGGAAATCTCCCCCTAAAGAAAGTAGGAGTATCCAAGGTAGTATTCTTTCCAACCTTTACCAAGGAGTCAACATCATCCCATTTAGCTCCAGATGAGCTACCATTCTTCTCAACCAGGTTCCAGTGATAATTCCACATGGCTTCAGACAAAGAATGATCTATCCCTTGTTGCTCAACAATATAGTCATACAGCCCTTCCCAATCTTCTTTAGATAGAACCCTTGGTTCATATTCTTCTTCAATGACCACACCTTTACCTTTCTGAGAAGATGTTTCAACAAAAGGATACCTTGGAATAATCTTATCATGTTGAACTAGAATAGATGTGGAAAGCTTGGTGTGAACCTTTCTGGGAGGCTTGAAATCTGGTTTCCCAAGAGAACTTGTATACTTGGCAACCAGCTCAGATTATAAGCACAACATCCTTACAGTAATCCAGTCCTCATAAGATAAGGAGTGCTGGTCTTGAGAGAAAGGATCAAGTACTCTCCATTTGTGATGAGGGATGAGTACTCCATGCCTTATCATTTCCAAAGGATTTGAGACACATCCTCCCCCTGAGAGTCTTCTCCTCCTTGCTTCAGCAGCAGTCTCCAAAATAAGATTTGAGGGTTTGAGAAAAGGAGCAGCTTCTCTGAAAAACAGCAATTCTTCATACAAGTTAGGAAAACTTGGAACTTTGGGTCTTTCCTTTAGAGGCACATTGTAGAACTTGTGAGGCACTTCACAAGCCCACAATAGCTGCTTGTTGTTCTAAGCAGTGAGAGCCAAATCATAAGTGGGTTTCCTGCTGAGATCTCTGGGTTTCACTTTTAGCAGCTTAGCCCGAGTCAAAGGTATGTTGCCACCAAACCACACACAACTTGACTCTTCATTATCTGAGTTAAGTTCTGAATAGCTTGAGAGGGATGAAGATGATGATGAATGAGGTGGTGAAGGTGGGGGCACTTCTTCTGTTATGCTTATCACCTTGAGTGGTGAAGGAGCTTCATCCTCTGAAGAGGTTACATTCCCAAAAATGACTCTACGCTTTTTATCAGGGGCCATAGAACCTTCATCGGCTTGTTTCTTCAACTTTAGTTCCTCCAGCTTCCTTTTCCTCTGTTCCTTAACTTCCTTCAGAAATTCAACTGCATCCTCTTGTTGAATACTTTGACTTCTAGTGACTCTCTGAGGAGCCTCAACAACAGGATCAATCAATCTTCTTTTCTTTATCCTTTTGTCTTAGCACCAACCCTTCTTCTCTTGAGCCTATCTGCTTGATCAAGTCTATCATCTTCCAAAAGGGCTTGTTGTCCATGAACAACAATGGCAAAATCTTGTTTCTCTTGATCTTCCTTCTTCTTTCTTTCTTCTTCTTCTATTTCCTTCACTACCTTCCTGATGTTAGTCTCAGGTAGGCTTTCAGCAAGAGGAATGGCCTGGATAGGCTGAGACACATCAACAGCATCAACACCAAGGTGTTCAGCTTCTAACATGTTGTTGTCCTCTACCTGTCCTCCCAAAGTGAGAGTAGGCTGAGTAGCAACAGTAGAGAGTTCGGTAGCCTGGCCCACAATCTCAGATGGTTGTGCAAGCATAGTCTGAGCAGGTTTAGACAGTCCTGAATTGAACTTCTTTTTCAACAGAAAATTCTTTCTGAAGCACTTTGGTTCTCTTTTTCTTTACAATCTTTGTTGGAGTTTGAGCAGAAACAAACTTATCTTTGTGAGGATCACCAGTCAGCTCACCCTCCAGCATCTCTAAAAACCTTCTGAGGACTTTTCCCAATCCTTTTTGTCTTAAGAATAACAGCTTCTTTTAGCAGAGTCTTCTCAGGTGAGGGCTTCTTTACTGTAATACCCATTCTCTTGATGTTCTCCAGAGAGAATAAGGTTGGGCCTCTATGATCATATAGCTTCCCAATGGGCACTCTAAACTTCAGCAGAATCTTGGTGATTAAAGTATTGTGAGTGTAGCTAGCAGCTGAATCATTCACCCTCTTCAGCATGTTGTAGAGGATGATCCTGGGAAAGGTTCAGAGGCTTCTTGTCCAGGAGATTGATCACACAATACCTTTCAAGTTCTAACACGTGATTCTTGCTTCCATGCTTGGGCAAAATGCAGCAACCTAGGATAGCATGGAGAATCCTTGCCTTTGGATGCATAAGAGAACTTTTCATCTCACTGGGGTCTTCAATCCCATAGAGCTTCTTTGTGAACTTCTTAGTTCCACCATTTCTCAGCTCCATTCTGTAGAGAACATCTCCCCGGAGTTTGGCACATCAGTAACCTGAGCAATGGTGTTAGCATCCACAGAATCTTCACAACCCATCACAGTAGTCTTGAACCCTTGAAACTTGTCGTCCCGAGTAGAGATGTCTTCAACAATCTTCCAGAAGTCAACCACACTTTGTTCATGCCATGCAACAGTCAATGGCAGGTGAAAAAGTTGGTCCATCCACAAGTTTCGAAAATCTCAGAGAGGTAGATACCACCAAGCTTGAAGTTCGTCTAGGTTAACAGTCCTTGAAGGACAATCTGACAACCTGCAGATTTCTTGGACGCCATTGAAGAAGCTTGAGAAGAGACGAAAGCTTTGAGGAGATGAAAAGCTTAGGGCACAAGGATACACAGGAGTGTGAGTAGCCTGTACCGTTGACAACACGTCCTTAAATAGCCGTCACAACAGTAATGATGGCAGTTGCAGTCTTGGAGAACGTGCAGGACTTGCTGAGAGAAGTTACTCAGTGAAGGAGACCAAACGTTTCAGTTTGTCACGTCATCAGACATAGTTACTTCAGATGCACATGATTATTCAGACAATGCATGTTCAGATGCAACTATACATTCAGATGATGCATGTTCAGATGCAACCAATTATTTTTCAGACAAAGCCAAGATTTTCAGATTATCTCTAATGAATTAAATCTATCTTCAGATAGAGGCTTTGTAAATATATCTGCCCATTGATGCTCAGTATCAATGAACTTTATATCAAAAAACTCCTTTCTGAACATAGTCTCTAATAAAATGAATGCTGTGATTTCTATATGTTTCGCCCTAGAGTGTTGAATGGGATTTTAGACAAATTAACGGCACTTGTGTTATCACACATAACAGGTATAGAAGACACATCAATATTAAAATCTTCTAACTGATATTTTACCCATAACACTTGTGAACAACAACTTGCTGCTGCTATATATTCAGCTTCAGCTGTTGATAGGGCAATTGTGCTTGCCTTTTGCTGGACCAGCTGATCATGTTATCTCCAATGAGTGACATCCTCCACTGGTTGATTTTCTTTCAATTCTATCTCCAGCAAAATCAGCATCACAGAATCCCGCTAACCTGTAATCCTTACTTTTCTTATAGCAAAGACCAAGATTAGTAGTACCATTCCAATATCTGAAAATTCTCTTTACAGCTTTGTAATGAGTAATTCTTGGATCAGATTGAAATCTAGCACAAAGACACACACTGAACATAATGTTTAGGTCTGCTTTTTGTTAGATACAATAATGAGCCAATCATTCCTCTGAATAAAGTTTGATTACTGGTTCTTCCCCTTCATCTTTGCTAAGAGCAATAGAATGATGCATAGGAGTTGACATGGGCTTGCAATCACTCATGTTGAACTTCTTAAGCATCTCTTTTGTATATTTCTCCTGATTGATCCATATACAATCAGATTGTTGCTTAATCTGAAGTCCTAGGAAGAACTTAAGTTCCCCCATCATGCTCATCTCAAACTCAGATTGCATAAGCTTAGAAAATTCCTTGCATAGTGAAGAATTAGTAGAAAACCAAAAAATAATGTCATCCACATATATCTGAACTAGAATGAAAATCTTTGTTAGACATTTTCTAAAAAGAGTTGTGACTACTTTTCCTCTTTCAAAACCATTTTTGATCAAAAAATTGCTCAATCTGTCATACCAAGCTCTTGGGGCTTGTTTCAGACCATAAAGAGCTTTCTTTAGTTTGAAAACATGCTCAGGAAAAATAGTATCTTCAAAACCAGGGGGTTGTCTAACATAGACCTCTTCCTCAATAAATCCATTGAGAAAGGCACTCTTTACATCCATCTGATAAGGTGATGCCATTATTTACTGCATAAGAGAGTAAAATTCTAATTGCTTCAAGCCTGGCTACAGGAGCAAAGGTTTCAGTAAAATCAATACCTTCTTGCTGATTGTAGCCTTGAGCAACAAGCCTGGCCTTGTTTCTGACCACCTTTCCTTCTTCTGACAGCTTGTTTCTGAACACCCATTTGGTTCCTATAATAGTTTTCCCATGGGGTTTAGGCACAAGTGTCCAGACGTCACTCCTAGCAAATTGGTTCAGCTCTTCTTGCATGGCTAGGATCCACCCTTCATCATGCAGAGCTTCCTCAATATTTTTAGGTTCAATTTCAGAGAGAAGTGCAAGATTGTTCAAGCTTCTGAACCTTGATCTTGTTTTAACTCCTTCTGAAGTATCACCTATTATTTGCTCTCTTGGATGATGAGTTTTGTATCTCCAATCACCATTGTGAGAGGTACACACTCTGTCTGAGACTCAACAATGTTGGTCTGAGAAGGTCCAGCTTCAGACACAAGTTCAGTCTTTTGCTCAGCAGTTCCTTCAGATGATCCTTCAGATTTTTCATCTGGATTTATCTATGCCTGCAAAATCATCTTCTAGATCTGATAGTTCCCTATCAGTCTCTTTAAAGTCATTGAATCTTACATGAATAGATTCTTCTACAGCTAAGGTTCTTGAGTTATATACTCTATATGCCTTAGAAGTTTCGGAGTATCCAATAAAGAAACCTTTATCAGACTTAGCATCAAATTTTCCTAGATCATCTTTAGTGTTAAGTATAAAACACTCACATCCAAAGATATGGAAGTAGGATATGTTGGGTTTTCTTCCTTTCCACAATTCATATGGAGTCCTTTTGAGAATTGGTCTTACCAAAATTCTATTTTGAATGTAACATGTTGTGTGAACAGCTTCTGCCCAAAAGGATCTAGGTAATTGCTTGAAATGAGCATGGTTCTTCCCATCTCTTGCAAGCTTCTGTTTCTCTCAACAACCCCATTTTGCTGAGGTGTTCTAGCCACAGAGAAATTGTGTGAGATCCCATTCTCATCACAGAACAGTCTGAAGCTTGAGTTTTCAAACTCTCCACCATGATCACTCCTGATAGCAGAAATGCAGATTCCTTTTTCATTCTGCACCTTCTTACAGAATTTTGTGAAATTCTCAAAGGTTTCCTCTTTGCTTCTTAGGAATATAACCCATGTGAATCTAGTATAATCATCAACAATGACCAAACCATATTTCTTCTTGCTAAGACTTTCTGTTCTAGTAGGACCAAACAAATCCATGTGAAGGAGTTCTAAAGGTCTTGGTTGAAACAATATTCTTACTCTTAAAAGAGTTTCTGGTTTGTTTCCCTTTCAGACAGTTTTCACATAAAATGTCAGATTTGAATGAGAGCTTGGGTAAGCCTTTAACCAGGTTGTGTTTGGTTAGCTTTGAGATCAATCTCAAGCTGGCATGTCCAAGTTTCTGATGCCAAATCTGTTTTTCATCTTCAATGGAAACAAAACACTTCACATTTTGACTTGCAAGTTCCTCTAGATCAATCTTATACACATTATTGTGTCTCTTAGCAGAAAATAGAACATGATTTGAAGCATCTTTGACTATACATCCTTCTTTAGTGAAAGACACCACATATCCACTGTCACATAATTGACTTATGCTCAGAAGATTGTGTTGTAATCCTTCCACTAGAAGCACATTTTTTATCAGGGAAAGAGGAGTCATACCTACTGTCCCAATGCCAGTGATCTTCCCTTGCTGGTTTCCACCAAAGGTGACCACTCCTCCTGCCTTGGGTCTAAGGCTTTGGAACAAACACCTTTCTCCCGTCATGTGTCGCGAGCACCCACTGTCCAGGTACCATTTGTGGTGTTTCTTTTGTCCTGTTAAACACATCTGCAACAGGAACAATCAAACTCTTAGGTACCCATACCTTCTTGGGTCCTCTTTTGTTAGTTTTGGGTCTCATTTTCCTCTGTGTCTACACTGAGACTCCACATGTCCAGGTTTGCCACAGTTGGAACACCCATTACCTTTCTTGGATCCTTTATCAGGCACTTTAAATTAAGGATTCAGAGGATGATGAGTCTGAAAAACCTAAACCACTCTTGTCTAAGGAATGTCTCTGAGAGCCCAATAATCTATTCAGATTATCAGTTCCTTTGACAAATCTGGCTAGATCCAGAGTTAATTCTTTAACCTTGTTTTTGAGCTTTCTGTTCTCTTTAACAAGATTATCAGAATTACTTGGATCTTGCTGAAGTAGCTTTCTTTGAGAGCAAGGTTTTCTTTTTGCAAATTCTCATTTTCTAAAGCAGCTTGAGTAAAAGCTCTTGAAAGTTCTTTGAATTCATTAAACAGCTCTCTGCTACTTTCAACAAGGTCATCATACTGATCTTGTAAGGTTTGAGGTATTACCTCAGAATCTGAACTGTCTGAAGATGGTAGGCTTGCCATCAGACAGAGATTGGCTTCTTCTGAAGTGTCATCCTCTTCTTCTGAAGTTGAGTCATCCAGATCCTCCCATGTTGCCATCAATCCTTTCTTTTTCTTAAAGAATTTCTTCTTCTGAAAGGTTGGCTTCCTTAGCTTGGGACAATCAGCCTTCATATGACCTGGCTGTTTGCACTCAAAACAAGTAATTTTGTCAGTGTTAAAGAATTCTTTACCTGACTTACCTTGTTTGATATTAGGGGGTTGAGATCTTCTGTATCTCCCTTTTCTTTGTAGCATCTTTTTAATCTTTTTGCTGAGAAGAGCTAAATCATCATCTTCTGAAAACCTTCAGACTCAGTATCACCATCTGAAGTGTCCTCTGCTTGCATGGCTTCATGCTATCATGCCTAGACTTCTGGCCTTTGAGTTCAATGCCAGTGATTTTTCTTGGTGTCATCTTCCCCAAGTTCAAGCTCATGAACTTTGAGAGAACCCAAACTCCTCCATCCTAAGAGAGTTTAAATCCTTAGCCTCTTGAATGGCAGTGACTTTGGGTCTCCAGGATTTGGGCAAGCTCCTTAGAATCTTTCTATTATTATCCCCGGATTCAAAGGTTTTCCCAATGACCTGAGTCCATTGGTTATTGTCTGAAACCTCCCAAACATTTGATCTATGGTTTCAGATTCTTCCATCTTGAACATCTCATACTGATGTACAAGCATGCTGATCTTGGATTGCTTAACAGTCTCTGTCCCTTCATGGGCAGCTGCAAGTGTATCCCAGATCTCCTTGGCAGAAGAGCAACCATGAACTTTCTCATATTCTGATTTGTTCAAAGAACATATCAGATAGAGTTTAGCCTTGGCATTTAATTGAACTCTAGCCTTCTGCTCTAAGGTCCAGTCAGCCTTAGGTATGGGCACTCCAGCATGCATGGGGACATAGTCTCCATCAGTAACCACATCCCATACATCAATGTTGTTGCTCTCAATGAACAACTTCATACGATCCCTCCAGTAGTGGTAATCCACTCCATTGAATGCAGGGGTCTCGTGATGGAGGCTCCTTCAGTGATGTACTGTCTGTTGCTGGTAGAAGTTTCCATCTGGATCTTTGTCCTTTACACTGATTAGGTGCTAACCCCAAGGATAAGCTCTGGTACCAACTGTAGGAAAACAGGAAAACACTAGAAGGGGGTTGAATAGTGTTTTAATGGAAACTTTTTCTGTTTCAAATATTTTGAAAGATTTGCTTCTAAAACCTTCAGATGATAGTTATCAGTCTGAAGTTCTTAGGTACTTTCTGAAGAGCGTTCAGATTAAAAAGAGTTATGAAAAATTTGATTCAGATTGAAAGTTTTCACTTAGATACTTAATCAATCCCCTTGTTAGAATAAAACGCAATTGAAACAAGTTGAGGGATAGAGAAAACTTAGCCAAGATATTATCCTGGTTCACCCACAACCATAGTGAGCTACGTCCAGTCCAGGGCAAAAACCACACCTGGATTTCCACTATTCTTGCAAGAATACAAGTATTCTTTTCTATCAAGCCTCTTCAGGCTCTACCACAAGTATTATTTCTTCCACCAAGCCTATTCAGGCTCTCAGACACTTATCCAAGTGTAACCAAGTATTCTTTCAGACAAAAATCCTCTCCAGGCTTAACAACCCAAACTGTTCTAAGTTTAAGTAAGAAAGGGAATTAGTTCACTATCTTCAGATGTTTACGAACTAAGATGTACAATAAGCTGAGAGAATCTCAGAATATAAAATGAAATTGTACAAGATTATCAGAGAGTAAAATTTCACAGCGAGTTGGTTCTTTGAATAATGACTTCTCTGTTCTTCAAATCTTCAAGATAGGTATATATAGCTTTCTGAGAATAAATGACCGTTACCAAATAGCATTAAATGCTCCAAGACGTTGGGACACATTGACTGGCATCTCCTGAAATTGCAGGTGCAACAGGTTCTGCGCACACAATGCTTTTGGGTGCAGGAGCAGTAGTAACAGACTTTCCTTTTATGTGTTAATCATTAGAACGAGGTAGGAAAGTGATTCTGACTTTAATGCTGAAATAAGTAAAGATTTGATTTGAACTTTCCTCGTACACAGCAACGTCTCTCAGAGTCAAACCTTTATTCTGAAGACTTGATACTTTTAGATGCAGAAAATTCTTTAGATGATCTTCTTTACTTCAGACAAAAAGCATCCTTCAGACGATGATAAACTTTCAGATGATGTTTCACACTCTTATGATCTGAAATAAAACAGTATTTTGAAGGCATTTTGTCATAAATTTATCTGAATATTTATATTTGTTATTCATTAAAACTTATTGAGAGATTGAGACTCAAGGTAAATAATTTTATAACTTTTGAGACTCAACAAGTTGTTCTCGCATAACTCTATTTTCCTCTAAAACCCTCTGGTTCTCTTGTCTAAGTTGCTCGAGTTGTTGAGCAAGCTCTTGTAATGTTGGTCCATCGGCATCGTCGACGTTAGACCTCGTCACCGTTTTTGAAAAACTTGTGGTTCTTTGGGAAAGTTTTACCAGAGCCCTACGGTGGGCGCCAAATGTTCTTACAAAGCCTAATTTCTACTCGTACTGTGTAAGAAGGCTAAGTGAAGAAGCTAGTGTGTGTCCTAATGCTGTCTACGCCCTCCTTTTATAGGTTTGGGGGTGTCTTCCTATTATGGTATGAATTGCTGATTGGGAGATAATGTGCGTTGATCCTGCTGACAGGCTGCCTAATCCCAACCCTTTCCTTATTTGTTCGATTCCCTTCCTTTAGTCAAGCCGAGGATCTTGCTAGGTTGTGTCAGGTCAACCTCTCCGAGCTCATCCTAGCCGATTTGTTCAGAGAGAGTACGAGCTTAGATAGTACGTAACAATAACTATAATTAATAATTTTTATAATTACTATTGACATAATTATAAAATGATTTTTTAATTTTGTATTAAATATTATATTATATTTTTTATTTTTCTTATAAACTTTTTTTAAATATTTAAATTATTAAAATTGGATTTAGTATTGATATTTAATATTTTGATATAATAACTATAATTAAATAATTACCGTAATAGTTATAATAAAAGTTGTACCTTTTAAAAATTTAATTTATTATATTTTTATTTATGTTATAAATTTTTTTTTTAATTTTAAAATTATTAAAATGGGATTTAATATTGACATTTAATACAATAAATATAACTATAATTAAATAATTACTAAACATAATTTTAAAATGATTTTTTTTAAAATTATTTTACGATGTTTTAAATTTGATGTTTATTTTTATTTATGTTGCAAATTTTTTTTTAATATTAAAATTGTTACAATGGGTTTTATTATTGATATTTAATATAACAAAGATAATATAATTATAATTACTATAATTGTAATGATAAAATAATTTTATAAGTGTTTGAGCATGTTTTAAATTTCGTAATATATTTTTTATTTATGTTTTTATAAATTTTAGAAAAGGGCACTGGTTCACGCATTTCGGGTGGATTCCTCTGACTTCTAAAAAGATAAAGAAATGTAGGGGGGGTACTTCACTGAATGGAGGAGCATAGGTCAAGCATGGGACGTTCAATAAACAATCCCTTAGCTCAAGTCCTCGGAGATACCAAACTGGGACTTCAGCTTTAACTGGTTGTGACCAAGAAACTACCGGTTTTGCTTGGTGGGCCGGGAATGCCCGACTTATCAATTTATCCGGTAAACTTCTAAGGGCCCATGTAGCCCATGCCAGAGAAACTTTCTAGTTATGAATCGGGAATAGAACCAATGGGCGATGCTTGGTTACAATTTCAAATCCGTTATTATATGTTTGCTCTAGTTTTTGTTGTTTTTGATGTTGAAACAATTTTTTTTTTATCCATGGGCAATGAGTTTCGATGTATTGGGGGTATCCGTATTTATAGAAGCTTTGATCTTCGTGCTTATCCTAATTGTTGGTTTCAGTTTATGCATTGCGAAAGGGGGTCGCGAACAAGCCATTCTAGAGATTCATGGTCTCAAACAAAGGCAGCTTCCTCTCGAACAGGCGAACGATCCTATTTGGTCAAATACCTAGCGAGAAACTCCTATGTTCCTTTCATTACAGTATTTCTGAACAAGTTCCTGGACAACAAGCCTAAGGGTTTTCTTATTGATGATAGTGACGATATTGATGATAGTGACGATATCGACCGTGACCTTGATACGGAGTTGGAGCTTCTAACTATGATGAATGTGTTAACTATGGATATGATGCCGGAAATAGACCGATTTTATATCACCCTTCAATTCGAATTAGCAAAAGTTTAATATGTTCTAACTTATTATTATTACTATTATTATTATTATGGTTATATTCATATGAATATAGTTATTATAATTAATTAATGGTTATTCATAATATTAATTATTTATAATATAAAGATAATTTCTATATTTAGAAGTTTTGCTGTAAGGAATTTACTATTATTTCACTACCTTAATTTTATATAAAGATAAAGATATGCATCTCTATGCATTTCTACTTATTATCTATATACCAGATATAACAACATGTCTACTTATTATTAATATGGTCTTTACTTCTTTACAGCAGCATATGGAGCGAGCACCAGTAAGGATGCTGTGATAATAATAATATGTCTACTTATTATTAATATTAATACATATTTTAGTTTATATATAATATTTTTTTACTCTTTCAAAGCTTTTAATTTTATTATATAATTTATACATTAACTTTGTTAATGTTGAAGAAATTTATATTATATCATTTTATAGTTTCATATAAAATTTGTTTCAATGTAGCAATTAAATTTTTCTTTGTTTATTAGTAATGCATTCTTTGTTTTGAGTCTTTTTATCAAAATTCTGACTCTACTCCTACTATATATAAAATAAAATAAAATAAAGTAACTTAAGTATTGTTTAAACTAACGTGTTGGCCACACGTGGCATTTGAATTTAAAGTAGAGAAAGAAATATGAATAATAAAACAAATTATTATATAAAAAATTATATCAATATAGGCAAAATATATGTCATAAGTATTTATAATATTGGTTACATTATACATAAATGAATAATATGATACACAAAAGTTTACTCGTTCAAAGACCTAAAAAGAATAAAAAAATAAATATGATTACCATGATTTTAAAATAAAACATAATAAAAATAGTATAAAATATAATAAGAAATTGTGTAAAAAAATACATGAGTGTAAAAATAAAAATAAATTACGGTAAAAGAATAATATAATAACATGTATATAATATTTCAAATAAATTTACAATATTTATTACAAAGTGATTAAATAAACAATACACAAAAAGTATAAAACATTTTCTCTAACATTTCTTTGTGATTAGATTGAAATATATTTGATACAAAGATTTATTCCCTTGCGATGTATAAAAATTATTATAAGAAAAAAATTTAAATAATTTTTTTTCATAAAAACACAATTTAATTTTAAAAAGTCATTGAATTTTATCAATTATATTTTTAATTTTTTTACAACTAAATACGATAAAAAAAAAGTAAAATATTTATAATCAACTCAAATAATATTAAAAAGTTCAATTAAACTGTACTTTATATATAATTATGAGCTTTTATGTAAAATATCATTCCCGAGTGATATATTTTTACATTATAATTTAATAAAAAAGATTTTTTCCTATAGATACAATAAAAAAATTAATATTCATATTTTATTTTATTATCATTCAAAGTAATTTAAATATTAATATTTTATGTAAAAATTTTTTTATCATGTGCAATTCATTTTTATTTTATAATTCATTTATTAGTAAGTTTTCTTGTAAAACTTATATTTTTGTGTGATTTAATTTCATCCTATAAATTAATTATTAATGAGACATTTCCTATTATTTTAACTTGTAGTTAAAATGTTTGACTAGTAAGTTTTTCTTATTGTCATTGCAAATAAAACATTAAAAAAACAATTAATTTATGCTAAAATTTAAATAGCTAATGAAATAATGATATTTACATTGAAATTTAAACACAATTCTTTTAATAGATGAAATTTGTGATGATCTTATAAGCTGAGCACCAATATTTTTATGTAGAATGGTCATCTCCCTGTACTATAATTTTACTATTAAATTATTATATCTTTATATATATATGTGTGTAGTTTCATCATGTAGGTATTAACGTATTTTAATTCTAAATTATTAGTATTTATTTCTATTATTTAAATTTAAATATTAACTTATATATTTCTGTAAATTTTTCATCCCCGGGTCAATTACATTTATTTCTCATAATTTATATAGTAAATTGACAATTAAATATTAATAATTTTAACATAAAGATTGATTCTCTTGTGATGTATGAACAAATATTAAAAGAAAGATTAAGAATGATTTTTTTCTAATAAAATCAAAAACTCAATTTTCAAAAGACATTATTTTTATTAATTATATTTTTCATATTTTTAAAACTAAAGACAATAAAACAAAAGTAAAATATTTACAATCAACTCATTAAAACTTTTAATTAAAGCATGCATACTATAAATTTAGAATTTAGATAATTGTAAGCTTTCATGTAAAATGTCCATTCTCGTATGTGATATATTCTTACATTATAATTTAAATAAAATAATAACAATTTTTCATATACATTTAAAAACACATGTTTTAATATTCATATTTTATTTTAATATCATTCATCAAATAATTTAAGTATTAATTTGTTTTATGTTTTATCATGAATGGTTCATTTTAATCCTATAATTAAATTATTTTTAAATTTTTTATAAAACTTACATTTCTGTGTGATGTAATTTTTTCCTATAAATTTATTATTAATAAGACTTTTCATATTATTTTAATCTGTAATTAAAATGTTTGTCCTGTGATTTTTACTTGTTTTCATTGTAAATAAAATAACAATAAGTAACAATTAATTTATGTTAAAATTTAAATGGTCAATAAAATAACAATATGAAACAATTAATTCAAATTAAAAGTTTAACACTATTGTTTTAAGAGATGGAATTCGTATTAATCATATTTAATTATGAGTTAAGTAACATACGTTAGTTGAAGAAACAAAGAGCCTACTTGAAAAGTATGCTAGAGTCAGTCTACTTTATATTTTAAAAGAAAAACAAATTAAAAATTAGTACATTAGCAATATATTTATGGTATGTTAGTGTTAGTTTATTTCTTAAATATAATTTTGATAAAATTCTAAACTTTAATTTTTTTATAAATAATAAACAAATTAAAATATAGTTCATTAAAAATATTTTTATTGTATAGATTTTATTGATTTCTTAAATATCATTTTGATAAATTTGATTCATTTATTTTTTAAATAATAAAGAAATAAATAGTTAGTGCATTAAGAAAAAATTTATGTTATAATATTTTTATTTTTTCTTAAACATCATTTCGATAAATTGTGGCACTACCTAAAAAATCATGAGAAAATATTGAAATTTAAATTATAAATTTAAGCTTATTAATATATAAATCACAGTATACATCACATAGAAATGAACATTTAACTTGAAAACATATTAATACACCAAAAGAAAAGTAGTTATCCTTTTCCTCCAATATTTTTTTTTATTTGAATCTTGTTTTCAAAACATATGTATCTGAATTATTATAAGTCGAGTACCATCACTTTTATATAGAATGGTCATTTTCATATGCTATATTTTTACTGTTAAATTATTATGTTGATATATATGTGTACTTTTATGATCAAAATATTAACATATTTTCTTTCAATATTTTTATTTAGGCATGATATTAGTATTTACCCTTATAATTTAAATTTAAATAATAAAATATATAATCTTGTAAATTTTTCATCATCGGGGTGAATTATATTAATTTCTCATAATCTATGTACTAATGTATGAACAAATATTATAAGAAAAATTACAAAGGAAATTTCTATCGGTAAAAAATAATTCAATTTTAGAAAGTTATTTTTTATTCATTAGTTGTTTTTAATATTTTTAACTAAAGACGATAAATAATATTTACAAAGGAAGCTTCTATTAAATTTAATAAGGAGGTTTTTGGTTCAATTTTTGCAAAAAAGAGAACATTAGAAAAAACACTAAAAGGTATTGAGAAATCTCTTGAAGGTTCCACTTCAAGTAGTATTCTGCAATTACAAAATAGTCTTAAAAGAGAATATGATAATGTCTTAGCCCAAGAGGAAATTTTCTGGTACCAAAAATCTAGGGAGAATTGGATTAAATTTGGTAATAAAAACACTAGCTTTTTTCATGCACAAACTATTGTAAGAAGAGCTAGAAATAAGATCAATGGTTTATTTTTGCCTAATGGTGAGTGGTGTACTGATGACAATATTCTTAAGCAGGAAGCAATTTCTTTTTATAAGGACATTTTTTGCAATGTCTCTGCTGATGGAAATTATGTTACTTCACCTAATCTCCCAAAACTTAGTGAGCCTAACAAATTATTGTTAACATCTCCTGTCACTAAAGAAGAGGTTTTTAAAGCCCTTTGCTCTATGAAATCTTTCAAGACCCTTGACCCTGATGGTTTCCAAGCTGTATTTTTCAAAAAGTTTTGGGATAGAGTAGGGGATGATGTTTGGGGTTTTGTAAAGGAAGCTTTTAGTTCAGGATTCATTCCTTCTAAAGCTGCTGAAACATTAATTGTCTTGATCCCTAAAACTGATAGACCAAATAAATTTAAGGAACTAAGACCCATTAGTTTATGTAACTGTTTATATAAATTAGTAACTAAGGTTTTAGTTAATAGGATTAGATCACTTCTAAATGAGATTGTTGGTCCTTTTCAGTCTAGTTTATACCAGGTAGGAGCACCACAGATAATGCTATTATCTTACAAGAAATGATTCATCATATGAAAAACACAAAAAGTAAAAAGGGTGATATGATTTTTAAGCTAGACTTGGAAAAAGCATATGATAGAGTTGATTGGGGTTTTCTTAGGAAAGTTTTAAACGAGTTTGAGTTCCCACAGAATATTACTTCACTGATTCTTAGTGGTATAAACTCTACTACAATTACTCTTCTTTGGAATGGTAACAAATGTGAGCCATTTGCACCTTTAAGAGGTTTAAGGCAAGGGGATCCTTTATCCCCTTATCTGTTTGTTCTTTGTATGGAAAATTAGGACATATGCTCTCTGATGCAATTCTTTACAACAATCTCAAGCCAATTAGGATTTCATCGGAGTGTCCTGGTTTATCTTTTTTATTTTTTGCTGATGATGTTTTGTTATTTTCAAAAACAAAAGTCTCACAAGTGAGGATTATTTCTGATGTTGTTCAAAGTTTTTGCAGAATTTCAGGTTTTAAAGTTAACTTAGACAAATCTAGAGCTTTTTGTACACCAACTACACCTATGCAGAAACAACAAACTTTGTCAAACATGACTGGTATAAAGTTGACAGGATCATTAGAGAAATATTTAGGTTTTAAGATTTTTGAGGGCAGACCTATAACTTCAGATTTTAAAAGTGTTATTGATAAAGTAAATAATAGGTTAGCTTCTTGGAAAGGGAAGTTACTCAATAAAACAGGAAGGCTAACTCTTGTTAATTCTGTTATGAGTTCTTTACCTACTTATACAATGCAACTAAATTGGTTACCCACAATTGTTTGTAATATTCTAGATAGGACTTCTAGAAACTTTTTATGGAAAGGGGGTACAAATACAGGAGTGCATTTAGTCAAATGGGAGACTATTTGCAAACCTAGGAAGTTTGGAGGGCTTAACGTGAGACCTGCTAGGTTACAAAACACAGCTCTTCTAGGGAAATTAGTTTGGGATGTTCTGCAAAAAAATGAAACAAAGTTGTTGGTAAAGGTGCTAATAGCAAAATATGGGGGAGGCCATAAAGTTTTTAAAAAAACAAAGAAAGCTTTTTTATTTGGAAATCAATTGAGAAGGCTGCTGAAAGTCTTAAAGAGGGTTTTGTTTCAAGGCTAGGGGAAGAAAATTCTAATTTTCTCTTTGATGCATGGTTACCTATAGGACCTTTAAGTAATGAGATTAATTTCATCAATACTCATGACATAATGCTTAGAGTTAAGGATCTCTATGATGGACATAGTTGGAATCTGTCTATGTTATGGACTAGGTTGCCTGAGGATTTAGTCTCTGTGATTAATTCAATTAATTCACCTTTATCTCCAGGAATTAATGATACTATTTCTTGGTTTAGTGCTGCAAATGGGTGTTATTCAGCTAAGGAAGGGTTTAAGTGGTTATGTAATCAGCATTTTAATCATGACTTGTTGCAAAATTGGTTGTGGATTTGGAAATTAAAATGCAGTGAAACAGTAAGGTTTTTTGTGTGGCTGGCAACAAGTGATAAATTACCTACTAAGGCCTTTTTGCAACATAGAAATGTAACTAAATCTGCAATTTGCATGTGTTGTGGGTTAGAGGTTGAAACTGTTATGCATTGTCTAAGAGACTGTGAAAAGATTAATAATATGTGGGAAACATTTGGAATTAGCAGAAATTCTATTTTTGGCACCTAAATAACTCTTATGATTGGTTGAAGTGGTCTTATATTAACATTGGAGTATTATTGTTAACTGGAATATGGGAGATTTGGCTATCTAGAAAACAAAGTCTTTAATGGTATCAACACTAATATTTTACAGTTGCAGCATAAAGTTCACTATCTGTATCATAATTTTATGTCTGTTGGTAGTGAAAAAAACTATGATCCTCAACAAGTATCTTGGGTTAGGTGGATTGAACCTCCTAAAGAATATATAGCAATAAATGTAGATGGAAGTTTCTTCTCTAATTCACATGTTGCAGGAATTGGTGTTGTTGTTAGAAATTCTAAAGGATGTTGGCTGAAGGGACTTTATGGAGCAGTTCATGCAAATTCTGCACTGGAAACTGAGCTGTTAGCTATTCTACATGGACTGGAGTTTGCTCTTAATGAGAGATATGAAAAAATAAAGTTCTGGACAGATTCTACAAATGCATTGGCACTATGTAAAGGGGAAGATTGTCATCATCATCCCCAGGCTGCTATTATTAATAGAATAAAGGATTTGTTAGCTAGTGATTGGTCAATCTCAATTGATTTTGTTCATAGAGAAGGAAATAAGTGTGCTGATGCCTTAGCAAAAAATGGAGCACTAAGTGTCAATTATCTTTTGTAATTTTAGATTCTCTAGGAGATTTAGATAGCTTAGTTTTGTCTGACTCTAGGGGAGAATTTTTCCCTAGAAATAGGTTTTGACTTGGTCATTGTATTTTGTTTTTTTTTTCTTTAATTTCATATCCTTTACCAAAAAAAAAAAACTAAAAATTATATTAAAAATTTCAATTAAATTGTACTTTAAATTTAGATAATTATGAGCCTTCATGTAAGATGTTTATTTTCATGTGATATATTTTTTTATAATTAACAATTAAATATTAATAATTTGAATATAAAGATTTACTCCCTTGTAATGTATGAAAAAAATATAAGAAAGATTAAAAAGGAAATTTTATCGTTAAAAAATAATTTAATTTTAGAAAATTATTTATTTATTCATTAGATTACATTGAATTAATAATTAATTTAAATACCCTTATTTTAGATGGGAAAGTTGAGTTTATAAATATACCCCTTGTTCCTTCCCTTTATGTATATATGACGATATGATGTGTGGTAATTTTTTTGGGAGAGTGGCTTTTATTCTGAACTTCTTACACACAATAAAAAAAAAGTCAGACAATATTTAAGGAAATAGCGGATAATTAGCATAATAAAAAAGAAATATTATAAGTGTGAATAGGGGTAGGAATAGGCCAGGCAACTTGTCAGAGACCTACTAACCGGCCTATATCAGGCTCACATCAGACCAATTTATTAAATAGATATCATGTCAAGGCCTTTTCAAAAGCCTATATAACAAAACATGTCAGACTTCAGGGCATCAAAAAAACCTTTTGAGCCTATCAGGCCGGTCTATTTAACTAAACAAACTATTTAACAACATAAATAAAATACTAATATTTTTTATATTTCTATTATATTATAAAGATTTTTATTACTTTCCTTATATATATACTCATTAGCTTGAATAAACATTTAAGTATGTTAAAAACTTGAGCCTATAAGTCTATTTATATATATGCTTATCATATATTCAAGTACTTATTATAAAAACAGACTTTTAAACATGCTTTCAGACCATGTCAGACTTTAAATAGGCCAGACTCAGGCCATAAAATAAAGTCTATGTCAGGTAAACATATCAGGCTCAAACCATGGATTTAAGGTGCAGGCCAAGGCTCCGGCTTTGAAAAGCCTAGCTCGACTCGGCCTATCCTCATTCCTAGATGTGAACTCAAACTCAATAGAGATATTCATGCGTGTTGGCTTATATAAATAACTGCAAGGTAAGTTGAGTTTACCTGCACGCTGTGGCTTCTTGTTTAATTTTGTCACGAGGTATGCGTTACCACTTACATTTGCTTTGCTTATAGCAATAATTGGTAAGGATATTGTATTAGCTGGTAGTCTGATACAAGTGGGACTAGCTAGCTAGGACCAGCAGCTTGGAGACCACTAGTTTATGATTTCATCCATTTTGGCATATTGACATTTAGGGGCGTGGGCACACGCTAGTTAGGGCGTAAATGTTTGATTTAGCGTTGAAACATGGTAATTTTACGTTTTTAACGCTAGAAATAGTTGTGTTGAAAAATTCAAACTTAAATTTGCCCGTTTCACCACTAAACCAAACAATTGATTTAATTTTATTCAATTCTCAAAAGAAACTTCAAGTTAAATCCCATTTACTATTTCTATTTGTAATTTGTAAAGGCTAGGCTATCTATGAGAGAGGGGTAGACAAAATGTTCAGTCTTTAAAAATAGAGTGATCAGTTATCTGCTCCCCTTATTTCTGTCAATTTCATTTCATCCACTTATACTCTCCTTTTTTCTTTTTTGAAATTTTCTGAGGGCCCCGGAAGAGAAGGCAAAGTTTTCAGGGGTAAATTATCAATTCAATTTGTCTAGTTTGTCACTTTAACTCTTGAAAGATAAAATTTATCATTTTCATCTGAAAATGAAAGTTAATTCTACCTTAAACTCAAAATTAGTATTTAAAAATATATAAATCGATCAATATTATAATTTTTTAGGAACTAAAGGTAATTACCAATCTTATATCTTTCAAGTACATGAATGATGCTTTTCTTAATTTGCTTTTTTTTTCCGCTTATTCCCATTTTAATTATAAGGCATTCTTGTATTTTGAATGTGTTTGATAAGGTGAAAAAATTAGTTTCTAACTTATTTCGTAAGATAAACTGAACACCTTGATTCTCATTAACACATCATGAACACATACTTAGGATATAGTTGCATGTATTTAGAATACCAAATAATACGAGAAGTAAACCATCATTTTGGTCCATGTAAATGTAGGTGCCGGTCACTTTAGTCCCCGAAAGTAGAAACTCATTAATCATTATTAAGTTCCTAAAAGTGTTACCGTCTAACTTTTGTCCCTCCATCACCTCAGTTGATTAATAATGTTAACTTTGTTGATGTGGCATATTAAGTGTCAACTAAATTGCCTATATATGTGGTCTACCTTATGCACTTAGTCTCTCCATGGACTAAAATGAATGAAATTGAAATAATTTTTAACGTAGAGATATTTAAATTTTAATGTTTTTGAAACTTTTGAAAGTTATTTAATTGATAGAAAACTTTGTAAAAATAGTTTATGTCGTATATATTTTTACATTTTTTCTATATAATTTTGAAATCAAGTTAACAATTATCTCTTGTATTTTAAAGATATTTGAAACTAAGTATTTTATGAAATATAAATATTAAATTAAAAATTATTTTATTTGATAAAAATTATTTGAATGGTTAAAAAAATTAAAATAAATCTTAAAGGAGAGACTGTATTTAGTAGGGGTGTTCGCAGTTCGGTTTGGATCGATTTTGAGGCAAAAACCATCTGATCTGATCATTGCGATTTTATCATTTCATCATCCGATCGGTTTTGATATTTTTTTCAAATTTGATCCAATTTAAATTGGATCGGATCGGTTTCCGGTTTTTAAAAGCGACAATAATATTTGATAAAATAATGAAATAATAGTAAACATTTCCTTATTGGAACTTACATTTATTAAAATTAATATAAAATTATATAAAAAAATGATATGAGACATGAAAACTAAATTAAAACTAGTTTTATATTGATATATTTATAGAAATATTAACATAATATTAGATAATAAAATCATATAAAATATATTAGTATAAGTATTTTTATAAATATGTATGTATACAAGTATAAATATATAATTATTTAATAAGTAATAATATATGTATATATAAGTTCGTTTGGATTGGATTGAATTGGTTTTCAACATAGGATCCGAAAATCAATCCAATCCAATAAAAAAATTTCGGTTTTCTTCTATCATTATCCCTTATTTTAATATATTTCACTTATTATCCTTATTTATCCTTATCTATTATTACCTATTTTCAATTTTAGTGATAAAAATATTTCAATTTCTTTTAACTATTATTACATATATAATAATTAATTTAAAAAATTACGGATTAATTAAATTGTTATTTTTTTCACTATTTTATGAAATTGTTTTTATATTATACTATTTATTTTATCAATTTTATTATTTATTTTAATTTTAATTAAATATTTTATCACTAAAAGGTTTAATAGGAATTTAATTATTTTTTAAAAAATCTAAAGTTATAATTAAAATAATATATTTTTTGTCTACAAATAAAAATAAAATTTATATCCCTTTATGTCATTTTACATTTACCAACTAGCTTATCAGCTAGTTCTACCAAACACTTTTAATTCAATAAGTCAGCTTATCAATTCGAAGCTTATCAACTAGCTCATCAGCTAAAAGCTAGCTTATCAGCTAGTTTTGCCAAACACACCCTTAGTTGATGAGAACTTATGACAATTCAACCAATAAATAACTATCCCCAATTTCAATAAAGAACAGGAGAATAACAGTCTGGTGAAAAATAGACTCGCTACCAAGGGGTCTTATAGCTCAGTAGGTTGGTGATTGAAATCGTTGAGCTCGTGGTGAAATTTTGGAGTGACGGACATATATAATTGGTTTTAACCATGGATAACGGGAGTCAATGAGCCAAGAGAAGTGTTATGGTGGTGTGTCAAAGTGTTGATAATGAAGAGTGGGAAAAAAAGATTTTGAGAAATTAGAGTGTTAAAGCCTCAACCAAATATATTAAACAAATTAAGATTTATCTTCATTTGATGTATTAGTTATATTAGATATTTAAATTAATATATTTTAATTTGAAATATGTTTTATGTAAAATATAAATTTATTTTAATATAATTTTTATCTTAATTTATACGAAATATTTATTTTTTATAATACACATAAAGTTTTATTTTGGTACAAAATACATTTACTCTCCTTTAAGATTTATTTTTTACGATCAAATAGTTTTATCAATTAATTAATTTTAATAATTTTAATTAAATATTTATACTCATAAAAATACTTAATTTCAAATATCATAAAAATACTACGGATATTATTAATTAGCTTGACTTAAAAACTAAAAAAAAGAAATGAATGTAAAAAAACAATGTACAAACATTAATTATCTTACAAAAGCTTTCTATTAATTAAATAACTTTTTAAAGTTTTAAAAATGTTTAAAAATTGTTTCTTCAGTTTCATTCATTTTAGTTCCGGGAGGTTGATTAAATCTTTCATTTTAGTCCATAGAGAGAGTGTGAGTGCTTAAGCGTAGGCCACAATAGGCAATCCAGTTGGCACTTAAGTGCCACATCAGCAAAGTTAACACTGCTAAATAAGGTGACGGAGGGACTAAAGTGACGATGGTAAACAATTTTATGAACTTAATCAATAATGAGTTTTTTTTTTTACCTTTAGGGACTCTAAAGTGACCAACGCTTACACTTTAAGGGACAAAAATGGTGGTTAGAGAAAAAGAAGATAATGTAGCTCTTGAAGCCATTATATTTACCTTGATTTGATACTCTTAATTGCCCTTGAATCACTATAATTTCAGATTTCTCAAGTTTGAGGATTTAGAATACATAATGACATCTTGTTTGCCTTAATCATGTACTTAAGATATATTTATAGAGAAGTGTAGAGGTAACCTACCATTCATGTAGAGTTATAATGGTTCAAGCCATACCCGTACACTATATATATATATATATATATATATATATATATATAGTTTCATTTGACTTTCGATATCCATCGATCACATAAATTAAATATATATTAGGAACCATCAAGATATCATTGATATAATATTTTAATAAATCAACAGAAGTCAAGAACCATAACAAAAACTTTCTAACATATTTGATTAGCTTTTATAAACTAGTTTGACAATATAAAAATATTTGGTAAGCTAGCTATTTTAATAGGTTTAGCTTACAAGCTACTTCGTAGATTCTAACTTATGGTATGTGACTTATTTATTTGTCTTCTTTTCTTGATATTCCAATACACTTCTTGATACCTTGAAATTTTTCAACATTTTTTAAAAATAAATGGAAGCATATTATGTATCATGCAATGGAAGTACTTTAATAACATCAATCTCTAACGCAAAAAATAAAACATACCGCTTAATTACATATCAGGTCTAAATTAAATAATTTATTAAAAATACTAAAGTAATATAAACACTTGTTTGTTTATATATTAATATAATAATTTAAAAATTTTGCAAATTATTTCTTTTTTAATTAATTTTTATATTATACTTTTATTTTAATATTTAACTTTTAATTTTATTAATAAAATATTTTATCATTAAAAAATTCAATTTTTTATATAAAACGTAAAATTATAATTACTTAATAATATATTTTTGTATTGAAATAAAATAGAATTTATATAATAAAATTTATGTAATATCATTTTGTGTCATTTATATTTATCAACTACTTAAATAACTAGTTTTATTAAATATTTCTAATTCAATAAACTAACTTATAAAGTAAAGAGTGTATAAGATAACAATTAACTTATCATCGTATACCAAGTATGAGATTAATTTTTGTTAAAATTTTGTCTGTTGATATAATGGAGGTTAATCAATGTAAATGTAATCATGCCAGTATGCTCTTTCCAAATTAAGTAAACGTGGTGTTAGCTAGTTTGGAAAAGAAAAGCAGAATTTTTTAACCCTTCTTTGATTTCTGTTTTTTATATTTTTTCTAGGTCTTAAAGTTGTTTTTAGTTTTTGAAAAATAAAAAAAAACATGTTTTGGGTGATTATTATTTACTGCGTATTTTGAATATAATTCATTTAAAAAATCAGAGAAAATGAAAACAGAAAGACATTTTTAATTTTTATTTTCAGTTCTAATTTAAAAATATTTTCACAATAAATAAAATACAACATAAAATAAATTTATAAAAATAATTTTCAAACAAATTTTAAAACTGAAATAAAGAATTAATGTTTCAAATGGCTCTAAAAAATCAGTCAGAGTGATATTTTCTCACTAACTGTTTTAAAAATCATTAGTTTAAAATAAAAAAATAGAAACAGTCTAAAGATATTTTAAGTTTTTGTTTTAAAATCTAAAAATAGCGGTAACAAAACTATTATGTACATTCAAAACTAAAACTAATGTGAGTTACACTATTAGTGTTACACAATTGAATAACTTTTTTTAAATAATTATATTTTAAAATTTATCATTTGATTGAAAGTTATTATTATGTAGATCATATGAAAAATCACCGCTGGGAGAGCTAGCCCCACCAAGATGTAGATGTTCCCGGCTCGAACAGATTGCCTCCCATTGAGGATACTGTGATTAATAAAAAAAATCTATAAAATTTTATTAATATAAAATTATTTACTACATCATCAAGATATGTCAAGATTAACGTGTATATACTTTTAAATTATATGAAAATAAGAACGATTTGATCATCAAGTTATTAGAATTAAAATTTACGAAATTTGGACACAAATAATCAGTAATGAATATTTATAATTCAATGGTAGATCAATAGAATTCACATTAAATTAAATATTTATAGTGTAATACTTAGTGTAACTTACACTAGTGTGACATGAACCCTCCTTATAATACGGAATTTATAAAATAGTTTTCAAATTTTAAAACACGTTTTAAAAACTAATACACTCAAAAGTGATTCAACCATTGGATTGGTTAATTTCACTTTCTAAAAAAAAAATAATCAAATGATCATGTATGATGTTGTATCAAGAATTTAACCTAATTAACTTGTTGTTAACTAGGGTTATATAAGAAAAAATTTGCAGTTTTGTAAATATTGTTACAACGAAAGTGCTTGGTCAGAAATTGATTGAATCGATCGACTTGGTTTTTCGTATGGATAATTTGGTTGTTTAACAAAATCAAAACTAATAAATCTCAATTATATGAAAAATCAAGAGACTAAACTTATTTTGAATTGTTAACGAGAACATCCTTAATTTGACAGAAAATTTTTTTATGTTATTAATAATACAAAAGATATCATTTTATTTCCACTTATATTTTCTGTCCAAATTAAGGATGTCCTCGTTAGCACGGTTCAAAATAAATTTATTTTTTTTAAAGTATTTAATCCAAACTGCAATGATCACTTAAATTTTTTTGTTACCACTTATATCATATTATACTAAATTTTCTAGCTATTTATAGTCTCTACTTAGGCAGCAATCAAACCCGAACCCATGGATACCGAATGTCTTGTCCGATTTGACGGGGAAAACCCATTTTGACCGGATTTAAGTAAAACTTGTCTCACTTAACGGGGCGGGTTTGGAGTACAATAACCCGCTTAGCCCGAACCCGAACCAGCTCCGAGTAATAATTAAATAATTAATTATACTAATACTTAAATAATAAAAGTAAAACTTATATATTTTTCTTAAAAATATAATATAGTTCTTAACTTTCTTATTTTTTAGGATATCAATGTTATTTACATATTATTTGAATTAAAATATATTAGATATATATGACTTATTTAAAAACATGATTTAAGTTATAAAAAATAGAAAAAAATAAAATAAAGAAGGTGAAAAAACTCACGGGTTTCCCCGAACCCGATAAAAACCCGGGAATGTAATTGAATTACATAATTTATACCGTTTTCTTTAAATCCAAGCCCGTTCGCCGGTTGTGATGCCTATCTCTACTTAAATCTTGCATGTAATAAAAGAGAATAATTGAAATGATTACAGACCTTGACAATTTGGTAGGTATGATGTCAAAAAGAGAATGAAAATAAATAGGGAAAAAAATATGGAACAATATGCTAAAAAATGTTTTTCTAATAATCGATCTTTAAAACTCTCCTCAGCATAGTTTACTTGAATTTCTGAGCATGTTTATATGTTCTAAATTGCAAACACATGGTGTGGTGGACTTAGGGGCTGGGCTCAATGCAAAGTTGCAACCAAACACGGAGCCGCGCCCTCTTCTTTTCATGGCGAAAGTCCAAATACAGTATAACTTCTGGTCTTTCTGTATTCTTTTACCACCGTTTTAACTTTGACTACGGACCAAAGCTTGAAAAAAAATTAGTTCACTGAGAAAAAATCAGATCCAATTAAAACCTAAAGAGAACTGATGTTGACTTGGGTGATTGAATAACGGTTAAACCCTTCAATCAAATTGATGAAGTGGCTGGATTAATATATTATCTATTTCTTAATGCAACTTGTAGATGAGTTAATTTTTTTTTCACAATTATATTTTACCTCGTTTAGAAAATGAGTTCTTTACTATCAAGCATGTGGATCAGTAGTAAGGGCTGATGATCTCGAGTTTGAGTACAAGATATAACAACTGTGTTAAATATTCGAATAGAGAGCTTTATCACCCACAAAAGTTAACCGACTCAAATATGATTATTTTCATAGAAAATACATATGATATTTTAAAAAAAAAATCGAAATCGAGTATCTATTTTTTTATAATCACAAACATCTCCACGTGACACAATTTTACATATGATACTTACATCATGATAGTATTTTCTTAAAATATTTATACACAAGACTCAAATTAAAAATTTTTACTCAAGAGCAATTAAATAATTAAATGTATCACTACCCACCCTGTCAAGTGACTTGTTTTGTAAACTAACAAGTAAAATAACTTTATTTTTGACAAACAAACGATGCTTCTTAAGATTGTTTTTCCAGAATTATAAGAGAATTTCATCACTAATATAATGCTTTAGTGTAAAAATGAACAAATGACCTCTACTAATATTTTTTACCCAAAAGAGTTTGCAATTAGTTGATGAGTCATGCATGGAAACAGCCTCGTCTTTTCACGATGAATAAAGCAAGCGAACACATCACGGATATCCACCAGCCTTTATAGTGGCTTTTAGCTTTTCATTTAATTTGTGATTAAATATCCAGCTGTACCAATAGAAATTACTGAGTTTTCCCTTTTTTATTCATAATTTACTATTTTTTTCATTGATGTGTTGGGATAGCTAGACTCCATAGTCTTTTCAGTTTTTCTACATCATTTTATCATAACTTTTATTTATGCTATAGATCTTTACAACAATTTGTCTAAAAGGTAGGCCTTTTGTACTTTATTATCTTGCTTTAGGTCGTGTCTATATTAGATTTTATGATCAGTGTATTTGGTCCTGCCAACTCAATTCATATCCTTCCTATGATTATTTGGCATGATATTGATTTTGCTCATAACATAGAATGACATGCACTACGAATATTAAATTCCTTGAAATATTAATACAATTAAAATTTAATAATAGTAATTTCTTGTTCTTTTTATTAAATTAAAAAATTCAACAAAAAAAAGTAGCCAATGTAGAAATTTTAAAAGATTAAATAATTTAAAATTCATTTCGTTTGAAGTGGTTGTAAGTTTTTTTTTTACAATTTTTTATTTTAAATGTAAATTCAAAATAAAACATGTTTAACTAACATAACGTTAAAAAGTTTTTAACCCAATTTTAAAATAATTTTATTCTACTTAATTTTTGAAAACAAATGGATTATGATTATAGTTTTTAATTTTTAAAACATCATGCATTGTTACCACTCCATTATCATTATTATTTAATATCCCTATCATTGGCGTTGTCGCTAGGGATGAAATTTTAATTGTAGGTGGAGATCCCGCGGGGCTGCCTCGTTGGGGCCCCGAGAATGGAAATTTCCCCCATGGGGATGGAAGGAGGAAAATCCCTGAAGAGATATTTGGAGTTGGGGAGCTCCCTCCTGCGGAAGTCCCCCCCCCCACACACATATAAAAATAAGTTATGGAAAATGTAACGAGTGTTAAGGGCATTGGTTAAGAAACCAAAATTAGTAAGTTTTTATTG